>MJMS01000151.1:0-35119 GCA_002018275.1 Huntiella bhutanensis
GGGGGATGATACGGGGTCGACGAGGACTTGGGGGAGGGGGTCGGGGGTGGTGGTGCCGGATGAGGGTTTCTTTGGGGACTCTTCTGAGGGCTTTTCGGAGGTGGGTTCTGGTTCCGGATCGGCCTTGATTTCGGGTTTCTCTTCTGGCTCGTCGGATTTCTTCTCTGGTTCTTTAACCTCTGGCTTCTCTTCTTCCTTGTCCTCTTCCTTCACCTTCTCCTCAGCTGTCTCTACAACCTCTTCAACCTTGGTAACATCCGCATCCTCCTCCGTCTCCTTCTTCTCTTCTTCCTCCTTCTCCTTCTCCTCCTTCTTAGCCTTATCCCTCTCAACCCTCTCCCTCGCAGCCTTCAACTTCATCTCCTTCGCCCTCCCCGCAACCTCATCCGCCAAACTCTTCTTCGGCGGCTCCTCCGCCGCCTTTCTCCTTTCCTCCTCCACCTTAGCCTTCCCCTCCTTCTCCTTCAACGCCGCATGTTTCGCCGCAATGCTCGCTGCCCTCTTAACCGCCTCCACCACCGCCAATTCCGCCGCGCCCTTCTCCTCCTTCTTCTCTGGCACCGCCACCCCCACGGGTCGTGACATGGAGCGCATACCGGGTAATTTCTCGGCCTCCTCTTTGGTGGGGATTGTGAATTCATCAAAGTAGAGTTTTACATGGCTTTTCAGTTCGCCGTATTCATTCCATTCTTCTACTTCGACGAGGTCACCGAGGACAACGCCGGTTTGTACGAGGCCGGGGAGTTTCCTTGGGCGGCCGGCGGCGTCTTTACCGGCGCGACGACCCCATAGCATGCGGGCTTGGCCGTTGGTGGCGATGTCGACGGCTTTGAAGGGGACTCGGTTGGCGCGCAGGATGGTTTCTAGACGGGACGTGGCGGTTACGATGTGCGAGGAGCCGGCTGTTAGAGATGTGAAGATCCATAGGGCCGGGTCTGTCGAGAAGGTTTTATTCTGGGGAGTCGCCATTTTGGTGTGTCGTGTTGCAATTGGAGATGTGAGAGATGGTGGGAAGATTCAATCAATATATGTACATATGTACATAGAAAAAGCAGACGTTCAAAATGATTATCTAGAAAGTCTGGTCGCGTATGTGCATGTATAATTAACTAGCTAACAGCTTAATCTAATCTAACCCACAAAACCCCTTGCAGGGCTTCTCCCCTGACGCTATAATTGATATCCATTATGGATAAGGGTTAGGGTGTATTATCATGAGTATGAGATCCAATGGGTGTAGGTTTCCAAGTGCCAGACCATTGTTCCCAGCCGATATCTTGGGAGTCTGGATCAGGAGATTCGTGAGGGGTAGATGAGGGTATTTCAATGGGGAGAGAAGACGGATGTGCAGTGGTAATATCAGCCCAGTAATACTCCCATATCCAATCGAGACCCGCCAAAGCACCTTTTCGAAGACGTAACAGAGTTGGCAGTGTTTCATGAATAATCTGGTGACGTAGCTCGACAAAGGACGCGGGAAGACCAACGGTGCGAGCGGCGGTGTACATGCTTATTTTGTGTAGTTTATCTTGTTGGCTGTCAAGAAGGCCAGTTACGAAGCTACATTGAGGGTTAGCGTGTCTTTCAACATGACGAGATGGGAAACGTACCGACTGAATGCCGTTGCGTAGGATGACCGGATACTGTATTCGGTGGTTATACTTGATGATTGAGATGGACAATCTTGAAGTAAAGCGGCGGCAAGAAGAGCGGTTGATTCAACCATGTGTGGACAGTTCCCCCTACTCATCCACATTTCGACTTTTTGAACGGCCGTGTGAAGAGTGGTTTTTGAGGCCTCATTCTGATTAACGGTTTTATAAAATGAAAAGGAATGTTTAATCAAGGAGAGTTCAGAGGCATCCCGCCATGGTGTTGATATGTATTGGGGCATTTTGTCGATGAATTGAAGACTTGATTGTAGTATGATGCAGTCACAAAGATGTCGATGATTTTTATCGATAAGACCCACTTTATATAAGACAGACAATTGAGTGTGAACATGTGTATATCAAACTAATCTAGCTAAATGTATAGGTATCCAACAAAAAAACAAACAAAAAGTCGCTAAAAAGTGACTAGTCCTGTATATCCCAAGCCATCCCGACTAAACCAAGTCAAGTCAAGCTAACGCCAAAAAAAGAAAAACCAAAATATCGTATCGTCATAGTCATGTAAAGGAAAAGAAAAAAAAACTCCCATCTAGTAGTAAAACTGACCCGCGGTCTCAAAGTCTCTGTAACCCTGCATATCAGGTTCTTGCAAGTCTTCCTCCTCCTCTTCCTCCTCGACCACCGGTTGAAACTCAGCGAGAAGAAGCATCCGCTTGCAATCTGCTTGAAGACCTGTGAATGAGGAGAGACCAGTGGATAAAGAGCAATCTTCGTCGTCTTTATCGTAGAGACCCATTCCGTGAAGAATCTCGCCTTCTTCTTCCTCGTGGGCGGTTGGCATGGTAGGTTGAGGGATGTTGTATGTAGGAGTAGATGGGGTTTCTAAGATGGGAGAGGCTGATGGGGTACTGTTTGTGCTTAGAGGTTGAGGCTGTTGTTGGGGGAGAGGATAGGTGTATTCTGGGATTGAATAGTATTGTGGTTGTTGCTGCTGCTGCTGCTGTTGGGGAGTAACAGGTGCGACAAGTGGAGGTGTGGGAATCTGGGGAATGGTAGTGTATACCATGGGCATTTGATATTGGTAGTATGTCTGAACTGCCGATGGCATATATTGTTGTTGGGTAGGATAGTATTGTCTGGGAAGAACGGGTCTTGAAGTGGTGATGTTGGCGGCGTTGTTAAAAAGGTATGGTGAATATGTAGACCATTGATGAGTCTGAGGAGTCCGTTGAGAGGACATCTTTGAGATTCCCGTGTTGATAACAGGAGAACGACGTTGTGAGTGAGACTGGCTCTTGGTAGGTTGGTTGTAGTAGATCATTTTGTAGATGTGTGTATATGATATGTATGTAGATGAGTATGTGTAAGAATAAAGAAAGAAACCATCATCAAGTCAAGTTTTAAAAAGACAAAGGTACAACAGTCCTTATATATCTACAAACCAATCCAGCAACCCACCCGTCCCCAAAATTGTCCAAGTAGAACAAACACACGCCCAGAAAGATAAAGACACCCCTAACAATCCAGATTCCTCATTCGGTCAAATCCCAGCCATGCCATGGATGGCAAAACATGAGGTCACCGTAAAACAAAAGATGCATGCGCACGCCACGCCTGGTTCCTGTCTTGCGGGGTGCCATGGGAGGGCGTGTCACGAAAAAGGGGGTGTATGTGTTTTGTGTGCTGGAGAAGTGAGAAAGAGACAATAGTGGCGTGGCGTGGCGTGGCGTAGGACCAGGCTGGTGGGTTTTTTAGAATGGGAATAGATGGGGGTTGTTAAGGCGCGCGTTTGATGATTATAGAGATGTGATATAGGTTTCTTTGTACTTGTTCTGGGCCCCGTTTGTAGACTGCAAGGCACTGTTAAACACTCATCCAGCAAGATATGTCCCCTCTCAACCGAAAATCTAGCTGGTCAGGTGTCCCAAGTTACATTGTCCAAATGGATATGGAATGGATTTCTACTCCTGGTGATGGCGCTAAGAGTGTATGTGTGTATGTATGTATGGTTACCAACATGGTCGGCATAGCATCAGTATTGGGAATCCATATCCACACCCCATGGAAGGAAGGACCTTTTCTAGCGGTGTTCAGCCAGATAGACACTTCCGAACACATGGGTCACGGGCCATTTAACATGTCTGTCTGTCTGTCTGTCTGTCTGTCTGTCTATCCATTCACGGGCCACGGACCACGACACCCTTGCGTAACGGGTCATTGATGAAGACGGCGTATAATCCGGTAAGTTTAGCAAATTCAAGGAAAGGCGGATATACATACATACAGCTTTTTTGAAAATCAAAAACAATTTTGTCAAATACAATTGTCGGAGTTATAGGTCATGGTTAAAAAGGTCATTCAGTCAAATTTATAGAGGACTTTAATTTCATAGCTGGATAGATATCCCGGTTTGGCAGCTAGATCACCATCTGAATCGCCCGTTCTTGCCGTTCCTTGGCTGGTTGTGGCGGTTGACGGACGGGGTCTGTGCGGATTTTTTTGTTTTTTTTGTTTTTTTGGGCTGCTAGATTGGATGGGGTGGGTGGTGTGGATTACATACATATGTATGGATATTGTATTGGACTGGTTACGGTTACTTCTTGGATGTATCTACATACATACGCACAATGTTCTGGTAGTATTCAGTTATATGTATGTACAACTTCAAACCCCTCATTCTTTCTCCCGTCTCCATATCCGTTTTTGTTTTTCGATTTTCTTAACTTTCAAGTTTCACACCACCGTATATATATCAAACATCTCACCCCTCGCTTAATAGTCCCACAAACCCTGCTTTTACTTCTTTTTTTTGCTACACATATCCATCAATCAATCAATCCAACAACCAGCCCAGACCAACACACTAAAACTTGTATTCCCCCATCTCCACATCTATAAAGAGAAACGAAAATAAAAAGAAACGGAAACTCCGGATACACTATACATACGTATCGTAGGTACCAACAATCCAAATCAACATGTCCGTCTCTGAAGGGATACTCTCTCTGAAGGGATACTTCTCTCCAAGGGACTGGTCCTTTGTTCATCAACTTATTTAGTGTCATCACAATCCATCTCCACGCTACACTCATTATCCCGTGATAACCCTGTCGGTTACATAAACCCTACCGTTCTTAGCGGTGAACATCGTTTCTTTTGTTTTCCGTGTTAATCTTGATTCACTTCCTTTCGTGAACTCCGTGTACATGGTAGACAAAAAGGATTAGGCAACGAAAGCTGGAACGGGCGGAGTTAAGTGTCAGAAAGAAGGGGTGTATAGATTGTTGTGGAATCTTGGTTAAGGTGGTATATTAGGCGTGCAAAAGAGAAAGAGAGATTTTATGGAATATTTAAGATTGCATAACTTTATGAACATATGATACATATCTGTATAAACCCCACTTTTTATATACATATGTGGTATTTCTAGATACCTCTCACAAACATAAGAGACCCCCAACGCCACAATGGGACATATCACAGATTATATGTATGTACATATGTACATACGCCATTGTGGAGGAAAAAAAGACTTGTTTCGCCCCCATCAATCAATCTCTTTCGCACCGATGCGACGACATGGCCGGCGGGTATCGTCGTCGAACCATCTAGGACCTTTGGTATGTTCTTATTTTCAGTGAGTCGACTAAAATAGTGGATGATGATGAATATCCCAAGTGTTTGTTTGTTTCTATAAGCGCTATAAGAGAAAAAAAAAGGGTGGTTACATGATTGTTTTACTGTGGATTTTTATTCCAGATTTATAGAACTCGCTTGGGCTTTCCAAAGGACTTGGCGTGAGTACATACAACATATGTGCATAGTTGGCTAATCACGGACCGGCTTTCTTTATTCACGTGTACATACATACATACATACATATGTGTGTATCTTTTTGAATCCGAAATGTCTGCGATTTGATATCTCAAGTGACTCCCTTTCTTTCTTGTCTTTGCTGTCGTTTCCTATCAATATAGGAGATACCACCCGAGGGAAGAAAAAAGAGAAATGTGACCAACAAGGATCATCGATAGTCAAAAGGCTAATAACTCGGCACGACAAATGCGATGGATTCAAAGAGCTTTGTCACGGGCTAGACAGGGGTAAGCATACATTTGGATTTGGATTGGCCTGGCCTGGTCTTGTTTTTTTCTTCTTTTGTTTTATAAAGCAAGTCTTTGAATTTGTATATACACATATTGGTTGGCGTTACATTTCCCTAGAAGAAAAGCCAAAAAAGGTAATTGAAACTCAGCCGGGATAGTATTTCGTATGTATCGACGTATTCAGACATATCCAATCTACTAAGCCCATCTAAAGTAAGCCATCTGGAACGTATCCAGTAACACACGGAGAAACAAAAAAAAAAAAGCCAACCAAGGCCAGGCCACCCGTCTTACTAACTAAAAAAGTCACCACAGGTATGTACATATCTATAAATACACGCCCAACAAGAAAAAGAACACTCCCCCCCCCCCTTTGAAGCGCTATTGGTCGGCTACTTAACCGTCATGGAACATGGAATAAAAGAAGCCGAGAAACCCACAGCTGGGAAATCCCTACAGAGACCCTTGCGCGTCGTAGCTTTTTTTTTTTTTTTTTTTTTTTTTTTTTTGTCTGGTCTGTCTGGCTGTCTGGTTTTTTTGTTTGTCCGGCTGGTAGTGGGAAAGAAGGGAGAAAAAATAAGTCACGGACCATTGGGATCTATCACATTGACGATTTTGCCTGGACAGGGTATAGTGGGGGGAGAGGGGGGGTGTGTGTGCAGAATTAGAGGGTGCAGTGTTTGGTTTATAACACCCAGCTGATTTTGGTTTGGTTTGGTTTGGTCTGGCCTGGTCTGGTCTGGCTGGCTGGTTGGGAATGTCGGCGTGATATGTGAGACTTTGGAAAGATACTCATGTACAAGACTCCTTTTGACGGATAGGTAGCCAAGTAAAGACATATGAACGAAGCCTTGTATTGAGATATGCAGGTCTGGAGTTTTTATATGTATGTACCCCAAGATACATACATTGTGGCGGTTGTCGTGTGTGCGTGCGTGCGTGCGTGTCGTGTTTTGTTGGTTAGTTGGTCTATATGACTAGCAAAGGAGAAGAAGGATTCTGGGAGGACAAAGACATACATATGGGACATGTGTTGATGTGCTTTGGAGGTTATATACATACATACATATGTACATACATACACATGTAAAGAACCCACGAGACAAGACAAGACAAAACAAGCGTCATGCAAGTCAGCCATCCAGATGCATTTACCTTCTCAGCCTCCTTCCTCGTTTTATTTTTTCCTCGGGTTGTTTGTTTGAACCGCCATACATCTCCATAAATACAACGTATGTACATACATATGCACATGTGTGTGTCTCTTTTTAACTCAACATGGATATCGAAAATCCCTGGCCGGCTCCGAAGAATCTCGTTGGGTTTATCGATATACATACCCCTGTTGAGACAATTGACATTCCCTTTGAATGATTGACTTGGGTACAGGTCCAAGAACATGATTTGATCTGGTTGACTTTAGGGATACAACTGACGGTGATTGACGGTGACTGACTAAAGATGATCACGATGTTACATGCACGTCTTTATCCACGTCTGTACAATACAAAAGATATGTCCTTTAAAAAAAAAAAAACACCAATATTCACGCCTCCCTTACCCTTCCTCCTTTCATAATCCGGCCCATAGCCCGAATAACCGACCAACTATTAACATAGTCTAGCCGGGTCTTCCATGGTCTGATCCGACCTAGACTAGTTTGGCTACCTGAGCTTTTTACGGAGGTATGTATGTGACGTGCGTATGACAGGGTTCTTTATTAGATTTTTTTCTTTCTTTTTCTTCCCTTTGGGTTGTGGGTTTTTTTCCTTTTTCTCTTTAGCGTGATGGTGGTGGGGTTTATAATGGATTTTTGGTATTTGTACTTTTGAGAAGGTCTAGTGATTTCTGGATAGTTAAAGAAGGGACTGGTATCATGAGAAATACATTTACAAAATCACTTCTTCAGTTACGTTCCTCTTTCAATCTTCTATGTACCCATTAACCCACATAAAAACCCCGCCACAATGACTCCCGCCGTCATCCACCCAAACCAAAGCAAAAACCCAAAGCACGCACTCCACAAACTACTACTACAATAACTCCCGCACAAACCTCTTTCTCCTCACCAAAATGTACTATATACACCCCCCCGCCCCTCACACACACCATCAAAACGGTCACAGAGCCAATAGCCAAAGCCAAGGCCAGAGTCAGAGTCAGACCAGACCCAACTATCTACCCTGCGTAACCCACCCATTGGATTCACTCACTCACTCATTCATTCATACATACATGCACAAAAAATCCTTGTCCCACATGTCCAAGCTTCCGTAGCCCCTGCCGTCCGTCATGCTTCTTCTTCGCCGAGATTTGTGGGATGGAGTGAGGGATGGGAGGGGGTTCTATCCTGGGTTTTGTGTCGTCATCCTAGGTTCTTCGGGTGTTGGATCTTTTTTGGGCTTTTTGGTAGGTAGGTATGTAAACTATTTGAGGGTCAGAATGATAGACACGGATTTGGTTTGCTACATACACATGTACATATGTACATACATACATACATACCTACATATACACACGTACACATACATGTAAGACGGAATCTCCTTCTCCTCCCCATCTTCGCCTCGTTTCATCAAATCACCAAACCACCAAATCATCAATAGGAAAGAATATCCGTCGTAGGAACATCCCATCCCACTACACACGTTACTGTCGTATTTCCAATCCCCATATCCATATGCGCTTCATAAAATCGCCCGACCATCTCGACTCGACCGACTACCTAACTAACGCAACCCACTTCTCCTTCACCAACAATGCGTCACAACCAACCAAACCCCCCCCCAAAAAAAAAAAAAGATATCCCCACAAGCGTCCAAAATCACCCTGACAGCCAAGTCAGACCTAGCCAAGCAAGCAAGCAAGCACGAAAAAAAAAAAAACAACAATATGTAACAGTAGCCCTGCCCTACCATGCCATGCCGCCCATACCACCATTCGTCACAGCCAACAGGTCCGTCCATCCATCCATCCATCCATCCATCCATAATCCGTCAAAAAAAAACACACCTCCTTGACCCGAAAATACTCCACCCGCAAAACTCAGGTGAATTGATTCATACGGCCGCCTTGTCCCATTATGTCTTGTCTTGCCTTGAACTTACCGGCCGTTCTTTAACGACCACCTTGATATTTTTGTCCAAGGAACTTCCTTCAGGGACCTCCGATGATGTTTCTAGATACACACCCCCTTTTTTTGTTCTTTTTTTTTTTTTTTTCTTTTCTTTCTTAGACATGTTGATACAGCTTGTTCGCTTGTCATATGGACAAATACATGTGTATGTACACACATACATACATGGACAATTGTAGTCTTCCAACATCTTCTTGTCTTTTGGTTTACTGTCTTGCCCATGGAAAATAACCGCCATATGGCAAATGTGCGAGGTTAAGTGGCCTGTGAATCCATGGTAATATCCCTCAAACACGCTTGGAATGTACATTTTGTATATTTGGGTCTATGTAGATGCACCAGTGTTTATTCCGACACATCCACACATCATCAAGTCCCACCGCATCGCATCGCATCACATCAAATACCAAGTACAATAACTAAAAACCCCAAACAAAAAGACCTCCACGAAGCCCATGCATGTCCATCCCCATAAACGCCTGCCAAATTCGAACCTGTCCGCCGCTTACTTTTACGAATTGACTGTACAATGTACCCATGAAACCATCCATCCATCCATTCCACACACACACACCACCTAGAATCAGCTCAATCTCGCCAATCCATGTTAGAAAAAAAAAAACCCCATGTTTAGAAATCCTCTCCATCGGAACATCCATAACCGTTCCATTTCAATCTCTATCCGGGAAAACTAAAGCCTGACCGTTTGTCTGTCCGTTCATGGGGGGGGTTCGCCTGGGCCACATCCTGAACATTGGACATTGTGTCGATGTGTGTACATACATATATACATACATACACACATATTGTACTTAACCTAACCTAACCTAACATACATCCTCACATATGTATGTACCCGTCCGTCCGCCCGCCACCATCCTTATTTGGTTCATGACCCGTTACTTTATTGTACATACATATATACTCACTCACTCACTCACTTCCATGTACAATATATCCCCACGACCGCCTCAGCCAGCGCCATATTCCCCCCATCCTCCTCGTGCTCGTGTGTCAGCGGCCTCTTTATCATGCCGTGCTCAGGTGTGCTTTGACAGGGATGAGGTCAGGTTGCTCTGTTGGTTGGTTTGGTTAGGACAGTGGGTGGTCGGTCAGTCGGTCGGTCGGGCTTTGTCTTGTGGTTTGTGCTTGTGTTTGTGTCTTGGATTTTGGATCTGGGATTTCTTTTCCTCTACTGTCTTGCGCTATGTGGGGGATTGTGCGGGGTTGTGCGGGGACTTGTGAATTATGCACATTATATGTACATAATATGTCACGTGATGCCGATTCATGATGGATTTGCTCGTGGTTTTAGGGCGGCGGAGTAAGGCGATGAGTGTAGGTGGTATATCGGGCTGTGCAA
This sequence comes from Huntiella bhutanensis, assembly GCA_002018275.1. Classification (NCBI taxonomy): domain Eukaryota; kingdom Fungi; phylum Ascomycota; class Sordariomycetes; order Microascales; family Ceratocystidaceae; genus Huntiella; species Huntiella bhutanensis. The sequence continues at coordinate 10,219 of MJMS01000151.1, forward strand.
ATGTATTACTGGAGCATGTACTCACTTTGGGTGCATGTATCAGCTAGGCTTTCAGGCTTTGATCTCAAACATGAACCCATAGAATCCTGAGGGAAGCCATTCTTAGTCCTGGTAAACCCCTCAAATGTAGGCAGGTACACACATGAACTCTAAGGCAAAAGGCAATGGGATTTTAGGCCACTACGGTAATAGTAGAAGCATGATATAACAACCAGCCCCAACCCGTGCGTGTCACAGTCTTTTGAAAATGACACACAGTAGTCATGAAGTCACCGCTAAGCTTTGCGAATCGTAGTGAAGTGGGAGATACATCGGGTAGACACTACCGAAGAGAAGTAAAGCCGTTACCATGCGAGATTCCCTTGGAGTATCAAAGTTGACTACCATCAGCTGAGGTGTTCTGCGTAAGCTTTACAAGACAGTCTAACTAAGCCGCAACTATCTTTAGCTGCTGCCATCTTAGAAATGCTTAACCCGAAGATGACCAACTACCTACCCACCAAAATGATATACAAAGAACATTGTAAAATATAGACTTACACAAAATCACACCTTATGACAACACCACATCTCTATCAAAATGATGTCGTGAACACCTTACTTCTCAAGATCAACATCAAAACTGAGGTCATCCCGATATATCTCAAAACCCATGATCATTAACTGGAATCTACAATGTGCCAAGTCTCGGATTTTGAATATCAATGGTTTCTGCCCACTCCGCAGCGAATCAAGATGTTTGAGATACGACTCATGGAAGGAAACATCAAAACGTCAACCAGTTGTCTCGTACATACTTTCACAAGAACTCAATACTACCCTTTTCCTCTAATCTCTCGAAATGAAGGTGATGTTCACTGACTTGACCAACTATTCTATTCCTGGTTCATTTGGATTTCACATATCCAACGAGGATACCCGTTCACTATCGCCTATTAAGAGTATATATACCATTACACTGACTATTACCAAAAGGATAACAAATCCTTGATCAAGGTTACCGTTGTTCATATACCACATAGACGTTGTTGAGTCAACCGCATCAACCAATATCATAACTGTAGATGGGAAGAACCTTGTGTAACAGAAAGCGTGCGATAAGCTGTCCGTATCTAGATACATACATACATACATACACCGATTGATAACAAGAACATAGAAGCAAAAGAACCGAAGAAGTCTATGATTTTGATTGAACTTTGTAGCACTCGCCCCTTCCAATCTACCCGCTCATGAAGCCCGGTCCACCAGGCCCATAAACCCTCGTAACGCAATGGGTGGTAACCTCCATAATAAGCCGGGCTCCAAACGCAAAACTCCGCTGTCTCGCCTTGATCAACGCCAAGGTAGTCGCCACCTTATACATAAAACTAAGTCTATGATGCGGCGGCAGACAGCCTGGCTCAAACTCACCAGACATGATCGCCAACGCAGTAGACACATAGATTTCCCACCCACCGCCTACATCCGGCGCTCCAGACCCATCATCAGGGAAAGCGCCCTCTACGAAGGTCGTTGTCTCTTCAGATATACCCTTGAAATAAACACAAGTGAATCCTGGACCCCATAGACCAAATATTAGTTGGAGCGGACCTCCGATGGAGCGGACCGTTTCTTCCATGGTGGTGAAGCCATGGGATTCGGCCCATTCACGGGTGATGAAGAGGATGGTGGCATGTGGGATTAGAGAGTCGTAGGTTGTGTTTGCGGCAGATAGAGAAAGAGATAGGACACGGTTACGAGCTGCTGGTGAGGATAAGCCGTGGGAATGGGCCTCGAAGAAGGGAGTAAGACTTTCTACCGGGAGGAGAGAACCAGTCTAGAAGTTGTTAGTCTATATAACGTGGTCTGGAAGGAAATACATCTTACCTCGAAATGCCAAATCTGGGTACCCCTATCCGGAACACGTCCCGCCATCTCCTCCATCTCGTGCTGCCCAAACGACCTCCAGCATCTAAGATCCACATGCAACGGGGTCGGCCCGTCACTAGCTAGGTCTGTGCAACTTTGTCTCACAATAGATTCTTGGCCCGACGGCAAAATAGCATTAAACCAAAGCCTCGTTGAACGTTGTTCCGCAGGGTCCATCAAGGTGTCGTATATAGGCGAGAACACCCGGAAATGATCCATCATGTGTCCGGCCGATCCAGTTCTCCGGAGGGTCCGGGGGCTAGGACCCGATACGGTTAGACCGCCGGTTAGGATTATATCGGCGACCATTTTGTAATTAGAAAGATGGAAAGTGACAATAAGGTCAATCAAGAAATGTAGAACGATGGTATTTACACCGCGTCTGGGAAATCAGAATCGCGCTAATAGCTCCCTTCATCCAACAAGAAGGGTTATACACCCTAGATTGTAACAGGTGACGTCATTAGTCATAGGACATTCTTATGGGATGTCCTGGACAAACGCGGGGGATTCTTGCGTTTGTCTCCTCATTTAGAATTCAACTCAAGAAGTACGAAAATGTCCAATAACGAAGAAAACAAAACAACTTCAAACGCCCAAACACTCGAGAACGACCAGGGAGCCGATTGTGGGAGTCACATGATTACAAGTAAAGGGTTGCCGAAAGTGAGGAAGCCGAGGGTTCGGATAGAAGATGAAGGTGGTGACGAGAGAAAGGAAAGGAAAAGGAAAGAGAAGGGTTGGTGGAAAAAGGACGGTGAGCGGGGTGATGATGATGAAGGGAAGGTTTAGGTGACTGTTGGGGTTATTGCGAAAGAAGACTCGGGTGATGTCCGTGGTGAAATTACGAGGAGTTTAAGGGTGATGGTGGTATGGAAAGTGGTACCGCGCCAATAAGCCCAGAGAACAATAGGAGTGTAAGACAGCCTCTCCGCCGTTACGAGAGTGCTACAAGTGGGTCTCCTGTCAGACACTCATAGTGTCAGCTCAGTCATCTGTTCCTCTAGTTAGTGTACTAGATAGTATCTGCAGTTCTGTGAAACGCCAGTCTGAGTTTTACACATTCCGATGTACATATCTATAGTAGCCGTATCTAATCTCCAATGTTTCTTTCTCTTTGCAACTCCGAAACAAATGGCCCTTGACTGGCCGGCAATCGGGACAAACATGGCTATCGGAGTAGACGACTGATACGTAGCCCCTACGAATCAGAAGCATGGATATATATCTCCATAAATATGTCGTATGCTGAACATCCATTTTAGACCTTGCTGACGAGCTTTCACACGGTCCCTTGATAAAAATCTCCGAGCTGAAGAATAAAGTGAAATACATTTGCCCGTCTGTGAAGAAGGAATAGTTCTACCATGGGCCCTCAGTTATCACCAGACGCCGAGACTCGCCCGGAACACATGGCATTTTGGATGGTGACGTACATATGCATATATTGATCACTTTCCCAAGACTTGAATAAGGCGCTTTGGCCTATCAAGGAGCCGGCTATCTGCCCCTCTTCTGTGAAGATTGTCGGAGGAATGTCGTGGGTTGCATCCTAAATTGCCTAAAATGGACTTGGGTACGACCTTTATATTCCTCTTAGTCTGAATATCCATATGTACATATATCGTCTGTGGGTAATGATACCCGTGGCAAGAGAACTCGCATACCTTCATTGAACAGCGTTGTCAAACATTATATTTTCTCCTCTCACGTATATGCTTTGCGTTGGATGAAGTCAATAATGCTAAAGGTCATATGGGTAGCAGCAGGCACGCGCGGCCGGGTCAAAGTGTTGGCATTGGAAGACGAAGAAAGAAGGGTATGTCACCCCTGAAAGCTAGACCTTCACAGACAATTCTTGTACAGGTCTTCTACCACTATCTACAGCCAACTAACGAACCGTTTCACCAGGCAAATCCATACAAGCCTCACGAACTATGCAAGGAAACCATCCATCGAACACTCAAAGTGTTGGCCAAGGATAAACCTTGGTGCTCATCCTGCATCTCCATGCTTCTGGATTTGACCATCATTGAAGACTGCCAAGGGTGCATACGGAAACTGGGAAAGTCCGAGGAGGATAAGTTCAAGTACGGAATTAAGAAGAATACCGTCTATAGTCCTGGAACTACTTCAACAGTACCCGGCATAGATCCAAGCTGGTTCTCCTTGGAAGACGACGACATTCGCCAATTTTGCGAGTTTCCCACACAACCTTATGATCAAGATGCTACACAACCACGCCCACATTTTGACGAAACCGCCATCAACATTGGCATTGAGAGACTAGGCTTTTCCACTGGTTGTCAAATATGTCTGGAGCTTGTACGCGCCGTGTTATTCGTGACGTACCAGCGAAGAAGCCATATCACCAAAAGCAAGATCACATCTGTTCAGTATGCCTTTGGGCGGAACATTGAATGTGCGGCCGCGGGTTCCCTTCACATGTTACCTATGTTTCTCGAAGTTCAATGGCTGGAAGAAAGCGGGACAAACACGGCGCAGCATAAGCGTGGTAGTCAATCTTTCAATGTTCTTCTGGATAAGGAGAAACAACAGTTCTTGGTGCCTAATTCGGCAACTGATCGCTTCAACCCAGGCTTTCTCAAGGCGTTGGTGTATGAAGGATTTGGGAATCAAAGCGATGTCGGTGAGAAGTCCGTGACAGTAGTAGACAAGGGTGAGTGTTCTGCCTTCCACTACATTGATCTTTTCTAACATCTCCACATAGGCTTCCCCGAATCTTTCCGCCTTATCGATGTTTCCCAAGGATGTGTTGTGAAAATTGGAAATAACCGAGTCAAGTACTCAGCCATCAGCTACAGATGGGATGCATGCGATAACAACGTTCTCACAAAAAAAAATGAACCGCAGTTTAGGAGGCCAGGCGCGTTGTCCCTAGGGACTATGTCAAAGACACTCCATGATTGCATGTCCCTAGCCCGACAGCTCGACATTCCGTACATCTGGATCGATCGCTACTGCATCGCCCAGGACAACATCCCCGAAAAGATGGAACAGATCAAAGCCATGGGACACATCTATGCTAGTTCATGGTTGACCATCATTTGTGCACTAACGGAGGATATCCATTCTGGCCTCCCAGGCTACTCACGGGACTTCCCCTCATCTCTGCCTGAAGACCACCGCAGAACATGCCATGGGACGGCTGACCGTTGGGCTTTATGGACTCACCACAGAAAACCCGACTGGATGACCCGTGCCTGGACAATGCAGGAAGAGTATCTGTCGGCTCGGCGGCTTTACTTGACTGATTGTTCAGTCATGTGGCACATAAATTGTCCAACGGTTATGTTCCATGATGTCATGTCCGGGGTGAACCCACAGCCTGAAACGGATTGTTGTTTAGATATCGTCAAGTCACTACCGGAGATTCTGAAAATATACGTGGCGAGAGAATTGACGAACCAGGAAGATCGCATGTATGCTGTATCTGGACTTCTGGAAACGCACAATCTAGAGCATTTATATGGAATCAGGACACGCGATATTCGTTTTAATCTTTCCTGGTATCCCGGCAGAAACTACAACTCCAATGGACCCCGTTATGAGTTTCCTACATGGTCGTGGGCCCATATCCATACAAAACTAGATTGGCCATATCGACCACCGCACAGAGTCCAACCGAAGATTCTACTCATGCACGCTCATACACACGCAAGGAAGCGTATTCGTATGGCGCGCAGTATGGGATTACCGATCAATACCGCCAACAGCCTCAGTACTAAGCAGATTGCAATCCTCGCACGTATCAGGCCTGTTCGAGTTGGGGATCAACTATGCCTTGACGACGGAGATACAAATTGCCCACGTCCTCTACTGCTCCACCTACGTACACACAACAGCCCCCGCGCTCCCACGTACAGCATGGCGATACAGTTGGTCAAACGACCTACAAATACGTACCGTGTGGGCGAAATCCATGCAAGACGCATCGGGATGGCTTGGCACCCTAGAATAGAGCCACTTCCATGGCGCGTGTTATTTCGTACTAGACCTATGGCATTTCAAAGTATGACGTCACTGAAGAGCTTCAGGCTTCGAAAGTGGTCAGCCACTCCTAAATGGATAAGCCGACTACTCCGAACCAGAAGCCGTGCGTCTTTGAAACCAGTTCCCAGCATGGAAGAGATCTCTCCATCCAAGTCTCGGGAAAATGGAAACGAACGGATATGCCGAGCCATTTGGAAACCTAAGTATTCGTCAGTACATGGTGTGAGCAAACCAATGGGGTATCTTAATAATCCTTCGCGATCGAAAATCTCCAAAATGGGTGCAAAACTGCCATTGACTCGAGATGGCTTGAGGGAGATGACAGGACAATCGGTCCACAAGGCATTTTTTGGTCGCCGTGTTCGAGTGAATCAGGGGGGATACAAGCTTATCATTTTAAACTGAGTATAGGTGCAAAGATCATGTCATGCTGTGTAGATGTTGATTTGCTTTTTCATGTCAAATATAAGGATTCTCCATATCAAGACAACCTCCGTTATCTCTTTTGTTGGCACAGTTCACCTGTAAGCACCCTGCCATAGGGGTGTATGCCTGATACCCCAAGGTGAATGAAAGTGTCTCCAATATAACTAACGAAGACCATAATACACAATTGGATTTATATACAGTCGCCAGATTCAAGCGGGACGCGATGGATATCGGACATCTATTCTTCAGTGATTAGGTAGTGATTCATCCTCCTTGTTGTAATCAAAATGAATGTAACCAATGTAAACTATGTGGTGGAACGGGGCTCTATCACTACCTTGAAATAGTCGGCACTTTATCCAGCACTAGCGAACTCTACGAGTTACTTTTCCTTGCAAGGGTACCTTCTCTTTTTTGTAGACGGGAATTTCCGTGAATTCGTACTACTCCAGACGACTTCAACTTCCAAGGGTTCTACGAGTTATATCTTTGGCTCCTCCCGTTCAAAAACCCCGACAGGTGAGTTGCATTAAGAAGATCTCGATATATATATTCTGTTCAATTATGCTTTCTATGATATTGCACATGATATTCGTGCATCTCTAGTTCCCCCACGGCTTTTGTTCCTCCCGAACATTCCACCCCAGCTTCTCCCGGATCCTACCAACCCACTCCCCACTACCTTCGCCGTTCCCCACCAACGGGAAAGGATAACGTCCCGCCGATACACTAACATAATCACCGCCCTTCAACTCCGTCCGCTCTCTCCCGTCAAAACTGGCCCATGCACCCGTCCTTCCGTCGAAAGGTACGCCAACCCTCAGCACAATGGTATCCGGCAAGATGATAGGGCGGAATGATAATGCATGAGCACAGATGGCGGTTACCAGCATAACGGGATTGTCAGGGTGGCAGAGGGACCCACCAGCTGCTAAGTTGTAAGCGGTTGATCCTGTAGGCGTGCTGATACAAAGACCATCAGAGAGAATGGTCGTGTAAGGATGGGAATCGCCCATCAGTGTTAATGCGGTCATGGACGAGGTAGGCCCACGGTCTAAAACTAGTTCGTTGAGGATTGTCTTGGTGGTTAACGGTTCATGGGTCTTCTCATGGCGCTGGGATCCTGTCACCTCGTCAACAAGTGATCTCTTATGGCGAGGTATACTAGTGTCGATTGCCCGCATCACAGTACACTCGAAGCGTAAACGGAGATTAATGAGTACGCCGGTTGTTAGAGCGGAAGTGAGTGTCTCCCGATATCCCGTAAAGTCAAAGGCAGTCAAAAACCCCAAACTTCCCATCGCAAACGCAATGACCGGGGGTACAACGCCCTGGAAAAGCCATCCCGCATACAGTAGAGTCCCGTCACCTCCAAGGGTAACACACACATCAAAGCTCCCCGGATCCTTCCGGCAAAGCCCAAGAGACCATTCCTTGACGCCTTCCTTCCGTTCTCTATCTCCAAGTATCCCCTCCTCAACAAAAACGGTGCATCCTTCTCCTACAAGCCACTCAGCCAGCTCAGCAACGGCCTCGGAGACACCTGAATCTCCGGGCTTTGCGACGACGATTATATTGCGGACGCGCGCTTTAACGCGGATGGAACCGAGACGACGGGACAGCTCACGTACGTTCCAGACCATGGCTGAGAGTTGAGTCTTTGTGAGTTGGTGTGTAGGTCGAGACATTGTCGCTGCGGTTGCGATGGTAGTGGCGGTGGACGGAGATGGGTCCAGAGATGATGGAGAGATCAGTTGGTGGACTATACAGTTCTCGACTGTCGGAGGGATATGCGGGGGAAGTTGAGAAGCGACGTCTTGTAAATTAGTGTCTTTGGCTTTAGAATTAGAATCGCCATCCTTGTGGGTACCAACGTCGTCTTGATGATCATCTTCGGTATCATCCTCTTTATCGGCATGCGACTCCTCGGCTTGGCCTCTACCCACATCACTGCCTCTTCTCCACCAGCCTTTAGGTTTCTTCTCTTTTTTCTGCGTAGCGCCGCCGGCCTCTTCAGTTCTAACTCTAGGCCGACGAACTCTGGGAAGTCTCTGATTAGAAACCGAGAATCTCCTGCGCCCGGTCCCTTGTCGACTCTCCGGGAAGTCAATCTCGAGTAAATCAGAGTCGTCCGATTTTTGCGCATCTTCCTCGGACCGGGTTTTTTCTTTAGCTTCGTTGCCTGACATTCTCTAATGATATTGATGATGGTTGAATGTATGAGTGAATTAAAATGAGTAGATTGAAAAGACCGATAGCTATCCCTAGTGCCTTGGTTTGGTGTAAGACCACTGACGTCATGCCGCCTGTTATATTAGGGTTGGACCCTACTGTTATCTGCGTTCCTAGAAAGTCAGGGTAAAAATGAAAACTCCTTGAAGTATCCCGAGGTGTGTGAGATAGTATTTGGGACATTTGGCAAATTGTTCGCCCTGAGGACAAGAAGATTTCGCTGTGAACTATTGAAAATATCATCGCCACAACTTCGTAGAGAACCCATGTGTGGGACACTGCATGTACACACTTAGTTGATAGAGTTAGAAACCATCCATCGGGTTTTCTCCTTTCCTTGTCAACAAATCGTTTCAATCATCATGCCGTCCTCCGTTTTCTACAAGTTTGTGCGCTAGACAGCCTAGTTTACAAGATCAGACCACGGAGCAACCGGCCAGACTACAGACTACAAGAAAGACCGACCCCCGTTTAATGTGGTTAGAAAGCTTGGATCAACAACACCGGTGCACGGAAAACCCTAATTGGACGGAATAGTCGGCGAAAATGGTGCGTGTAAGCGGACTGGTTCCATGTGAAATTAGACCGACGGAGTCATGTTGTCGATGAGTATATAATGTGATGTAGAGTCGCAATCATGGCTTGATTTTTATTTTCCTGTACCTGTACACACAATCATAACGAAAATGTCTTTCAAAGTTGCTATTATTGGCGCTGGCCCTGTTGGTATGTCTTCATCTGATATATGACCCACTTACACTTACACCGGTACCTCATAACTAACAATTCATTCCAGGCTGCATGCTTGCCCGTCTCCTAACCGAGGCTTCTATATCCTGTACAATCTACGAAGCGGAACCGTCTGCGTCATTCCGTCGTCAAGGTGGCTCCCTCGATCTCCACGATGACACTGGTCTCCTTGCTCTCCAAGCAGCTGGACTGTTTGAAGAGTTCAAGAAATATGCCCGGTATGATAGCCAGTATTTGGCCATTTGCGACGAGACAACCAAGAAACATATGGTCTTGGGAGACAGCGCGACTCAGAAGGTGCAGGTGAGACCCGAGATTGATAGGGTTTTACTGCGGAAGATTCTCATTGAGAGTTTGCCTGAGGGTACGATTCGGTGGGGATATAAGTTGAAGTCTGTCGAAGAGACTCCAGAGGGACGGAAGTTGGTTTTTGCCAACGGCCAGACTGTTTTGGGCTTGGATTATATTGTTGGAGCGGAAGGTGCTTGGAGTAAGGTCAGAACGGTACTTTCACCCGTTAAACCTCGTTTCGCAGGCTTGGGATATATCATGACGGTCATTCCACCCGGGGCGAACCCATGGGTCACAGAGACTATTAAGAACGGAGCCTGCTTCTACTTCGTGGAAGGGAAATATGACTTGATCCTGATGCAACTTGGCGATGGCTCGACGAACATTGTCTTTTACTGGATAGAGGAAGATCCAGAGTGGTTTCTCCCTGGCCACAGCGAGGGTGTGGATGCCTCTAACCCCGACAGTCTCCGGAAGTTCGCCCTGGGCAAGATGAAGGGGTGGAATGAGAATCTCCTTGAGGCCGTGAGAAGCTCCCAGGGAGACGTCCAAGCCAAGAGTTTATATGAGTTACCTCCTGATTTTGAATGGGCACACAAGGATGGCGTCACCCTCATCGGCGACGCAGCCCACCTCATGACCCCGTTTGCCGGCGAAGGTGTCAACGTTGGTTTTGAAGATGCCCTTGGTCTTAGCAAGGCTATTATCTCCGGTGTCCAAACTCCCGTGGATGGCCAATCTATCCGGCAATCTGTGGAGACCCAGGTGGTGGCTTTTGAAAAGGCTATGGTCCCGAGAATGCACAGCTACATGAACTTTACCCAGAGGATGAAAGCCACGCGGTTCACCCCTGGAAGACACACTAGTGAGACGGTAGTCCTCATGGCTGAGACTGTCGCTAAGTTCCGGACACCTTCTTATCTTGGCCCGGTGGTATCTAGCGTGGTTAGGGGATATTTCTTGGGACGGAAGGTTGCGGAGTGGGCGGGAAGTTTTATTGCGAAGTAGTTTTGGTTACTTGGCCGTATGTATATAGGTAGTAGATACTAGAAAGTCAGACGTGTATTTCTAGGTGACAGATGTTAGCGGGGAAATGTCTGACAGGTGGGCTTTAACGATACAACAGTACCGATGGGGGTTGCCTGTAGTTATAAGATGGAGTGGCGGGGCGTGTCGGATTTGGAGTTCAATGTACTTGCTGTATTACTTTATATTCACGCCTTTATGTGCTGTTGCTGAATTTGTTCAAATAACTGTTGTATGTGTTTACATACAATCACTAGCAATATAGCAGGCGATATTGCCGTAACCAGTATGTCTATTACTCACACCGACCATAATACAACAAAGCAGAACGTACAACTCGTATTATAATGCCATCTAACTATGTGAATCAATGCACAATAACAGTACGATACCCATCTCTACTCGTCCAAAAGCTACGGCCAAAAAAAGCCCCGTTGACAGGCTATTGCCTCTTAACCCGGAAATCCTTCCGTAATGATACACACTCTGTGGCGATGTTACCTTTCTTCCGTCGGAAATATGTCAGATTGTACCCTGTCTGGAGGTCCCGGTTAGGGTTGGTGATAGTCAGGCTTGGGGTTGGGCAATAGATTTCGCAACCCCTTATAAGCGCTGATATCACTGACACTAATAACTAAAGACCAAAGGATCCATCTTTTTGGCGCAGTGGTACTGGCATGCTCCCAAAAACGCTAGCACTTCCTTGGTAAACTGCATGATTAATACCAGCAACGAAAGAGCTCGGTCTAAAGAAGATAATCTCGTGCGAGGAATGACCGATGAAGAATGGGGATCTGCGCCGAGAAGAGTTCAGGATCACCAAGTCCAACCATCCAGTGACAACATCGAGATGTAGACATATGTACATACATCTGTGCATATCTTATCTTCCGTTACTAGCAAGGATAATCCAACTAACACTGACGGTGAGGACTGTTGGTATATTACATTAACGCACGTTGGGGTTATAAACGAACAACCGTTTAGAGCTATAAGGCAGAGTATATATCAATCGGACGAGGTATGACGATTTGAAAGTGAAGATATAATTCTTTGATATCATCCAATTTCGCAGGATATATTTGTGTAGTGACATCGGTGAAGGTGAACAGGTCATGTAGCCCTCCCCCGAATTACTCCAGAATAAACGTCTTGCCAAATAGTTTGAGTATCGTGATAAAACTGAGATGATATATTGATTCGGTGAAATGTGTGTATGTACATCAAGATAAAGGTCATACTGCTATCCCGATGCACATGCATAGTCGTATAAGATGGCAGAAGACGGCTTGGGCTGTATCCTTTGCTCCGACGTGTGACTAGGAAATAGGCCTTATGTATACCACCAGGGACGATTATGAGCATCACTGGACCGCTGTTGGTCAGGTCTACCCCCATGGCTTTCTGATGGTGATGAGACTAGGTACCACACATAGACTAAAGGGCAGTCAGACGGCGGGAGACTGTGCGATTTTCAATCTCCTCCAACTGGGCCATCAAATTGACAACCCTGCGACTATAGATCTCGTCTCTCGCCCACAGCACAGCTGCGTCCTGGAGACGAGGAACGCCCATAATAATCCGGCTCACCCAGGTGTTAAAGGTAACCATAGAATCGTTGGCCTCCGGCCTCGCTTTTATAAGTGCATCCTGAACCTCTCTGCTGAGTGCATTCCAGATGGCGTTGATCTGGAAATCATCAGGGGTGAATGTACTAGCCGTCAAGCAGCGTGCGCTCGAGACGAAGTCAACGACACTCTGGCCCTTGAATACATCTTCCAAAGTGAAGCTCATCTTTTTCAATTCCTCCTCACAGTCACCTACGGACCGCGCAAATGTGACACGCAGGAGATCGACGATATCATCGAGAGTACCCTGCGAAATTCTAGCGCGGTCTAGCTCCGAGAGGTCCTCTTTCCACCACGCGAGTGCTTCTCCCTCTAGACACATCCATAAATCCTCAACGAGCGGGTCAGTCGGGAAGGCCCGGTCGTAGTCTCGGAGTCTAGCGATGAAGCATGCAATTTCGGTGATCACCAGGCGATCGCCATCTCTGAAGTGACCATACGTGGGTTCGTATTCATCGTGGGGCGGCTCTGCGTTAGGGTCGAAAAAGCCAAGTATGGCTAGGTTAAGACGCGAATGAGGTATGGTGCTAGACGAGTCGTTGGACGAAGTAGGCTGCTGGGCGGGTGGCATCGTGTGTCCATAACTGTCAATGAGCACCGGGGTGTTGACAATTGACATATTGATGATTGGTATCTCAATATATGATGTATATGATAGGTAGAATAAAGTAGAATTGAGATGGGATGATTCTATTGAATGTGCGTCAACTAATGGGGGCATATCCGGTCCTACTTATAATCAATTAGGGCGACGTAAGCATTCACATGTCCGCCGGTACCAATTCCCCATCCACCTCAGCAGTCGGCACTCCTCGTCATGCCCGCACAGTGAAACCGTATGACCGTATGTGTTGGCCGGCCTCATCATAGTGTGGCATATCAGATGTGGCCATGATATTGGGGTGACATCGGGGTGTCGCTTATAGGTTATAGAAAGCGTAGCGCTTAGGGTGCGGGGGGTAGCATTTAGTGTGGTGTGGCCGTTGAGATGCACTGCTGTTGGAATACAGAGGCTCATGCCCCTGTATTTTATCGTCCTCTCCATGGTGTCTTTAACATCCCACTGGTGTGTAAGTCTATCTACCGTCCGTTGAAACTGTAAACTCCAGAACACGCCCAGCATATAACAAAGCAATTGAAGCTTCTCGGTGCCGGAAAACTTCGGCGAACTCAATCAGTCTGGTCAGCCCAGGAGGACTCTAGCGACCTTGGATGCTACGGTAGCATCGTCTACCTTTTTGGTGACATGTATCGGTTCGGTGGCGACATTGTCTCCGTGGTGACATTGCCTCCGTGGTGATATTTATGTCCGGTGACCTCATTCAGTTGTCTTCTGGTTACGGTTACGTCATTTGTTATTAGTTTTGTTATATGGTCTTGAGTGATGGAAAATGGCTATATATACTTAGATGGTTGGTCGCAAGAAATTTGATGTTAGGAGGAAAAGACAGGTTCAATTACCAGACACTCCGTTCATGATATAAATTCCTGTTACACACCCTTATATTTTTATTAACTTCCCACGTGTCAGCCTCTGCCTTGTCTGGCGGCTACTCACTAAGTGTTCGCTTCTCACTGATAACTGTATAGGAATTGAACCCTATATAGACCATGATAGAACGTTCCCCAATAACAAAGTCCAAAGGTACCAATTCTTTTGGCGCAGTGGTATGCTGATGTCTCCCAGTCCGTCACTATCCGATAGCGCAAACTGCCAAGTTAACTAACTCCACTCCATGATACCTACCACGAAGCCACAACGGCCTACTTTCACATCAACACACCGTGCATAGAACCAAAACATCACCATCACAACACCACTTTCCAAGAATAGGTCACCTTCATCCGCCACTGCCACCTCATCACATCTAAACTTCACTGTCTCCACGATTAAAAAGAAACCTAAAATCACTTTTATTACCATATACACATAACCCACAAAACACAAAAGAACTTTAAATAAACATTAAACCCCCGGACTATCCACCACAGGAAACAACTCCCCACTACGCCCTCCCGGCGTCCCCCCGGGCGTCCCCTCACTCGGCGTCTCCCCCTCCTTCCCAATCGGAATCCACCCATGGCCCACCAAATCCGCCGCCGTAGCTCTAACCTTCCAATCCGGTCTCAACATCAGCCTAATAAAGTCCGTTCCAAGCTGTGACAAGAACGATGTAGTTGGGATATACGGTGGAGTCGTAGTATTTCCGATAGCGAATAAGAGTTCCTGGTCTTGTTGGTATGGCCAGGGGGGTTCGCCTGTGACGAGTTCCAGGAGGACACAGCCGAGGGACCAGATATCGGCGGCTTTGAGAGCTCCCGGGGGTATGGGTGATGAGCCGCTGTTGATTACCTCGGGGGCCATGTACATGGGCGTTCCAGTAGCACCGGGTTTCCTTTCATCCCCTTTGTCTTCCGGTTCCGGTAGTGGCGGAAGAGATCCAGTTGGCAAAGATGGTGAAACAATGGACGGAACTATTCCATCCAACGGCGTATGCACCGCCGACTCAGAAGCCGACGACTTCAATTCGGAAAGAACCCTCGCCGCTCCAAAGTCAACCAACTTAACCACGCCATTACCGTCCAACAAAATATCTTATACCGAGTTAGTCGAGTCCGTGTAACGTAACATACATGGGTACACTTACTTGCTGGTTTAATGTCACGATGGACAATGCCTCGGTCATGCAGATACTTGACACCATCCAATAGACCCGCCGTACATTCCTGCAACGCAACCTCATCGTTCAACGGGCCATCCTCTAAAAGCGCCGCCAGCGAACCACCCGAGCAAAGACCCAAGAAGATGAAAACACGATCACGACGAGTCTCGGCACCGAAACACTCAACAATATTCGGATGATCCAGCATCTGCAACAACTTTGTCTCCCGAATAATCTGGTGTTTAATCTTCGCAACAGCCTTGGGATCCGTAAGTGTGAATTCTTTAACAGCCATAAGTTGTCCACGCGACAAGTTAACACCCATATAAACAGTTCCGAAACTGCCCGAGCCAAGCGGCTGACCGATTTGCCAGCGACTCGTTCCGTTCTGCGTAGCGCGGGAAATCTCCATCAGTTCGCGATCAAGATGGTTGGCCTCTTCGAGGACACGGCCAAGACCGACCTTGTTGGCATCAGTATGAGCCCACTTGATAGAGCTGATTTCCAAAGCGCGCATACGCTTCTCAGAAACATTGGTTTGGCCCGTTAGAATCTCCGCCTCCGGATCTGAACCGAGGGCCTGGGTTTCCTGATACAGTAGCATTTTCTGCTGCGCTTCGGCTCTCGCTTGGGTGCTTGAGCGGGCACCCATGACATCGAGATGCTGAACCAAGATCGCCATGCAACCAGAAACCGCCTGTCTCAGACGCTCCCAGTCCAACTCCTGCATCCTGACAATATGCCGACCATGTGTCATGACTGCCACGAAATCAAGAGCAGACATTGCCCATCTGAACGACTTCTTATCACTCCTACGACACTCGGTGTCAATGAAGCTAACCCAATCCAACGCCAACTGACCTAACTTCTCTTTAGTCATCTGCCGTCTATTTTCATCCATGTATAACATGACTCTCCGACCGAACTCAGTAGCAGCGACGAAGCAAAGCTGAACAATCTCTTCACAGCCATTCTTGCCAGCCGTTTCCTGTCGGACCTTCTCAGGGGCCAACAACACCGCGCTGGACAGCAGATACAACACACGGCGGAATTCCTGTAACTTGGCGTGCACCTTGGTCATGTTACTGCGACGATCATTGAGGATGTCAAGTTTAGCACCGGTAGCCTCAAGGAAAGCCGCCTGCACTTGTTTATAACGCCCATCCGACGAAGGCGCCATAACACGGATTGCGCCCTTTTGAAGATCGAGGGGCCGATCGGCGAGCTCGTGGGTGATTTCATTACCACGCCATTGTGGGGTATCCTCGGCATAAATAACAGCAACATAGTAGATTGGTTCGCGCAAGACAGCATCACGATCGTCTTCCATATCGTTACCAGTATCGTCACCCGAATTGTTCCCATCGCTAGAAGCGGTGCTGCCGGAGCCGTTACCTGACTTGTCCCAGGGAATTTGCGTAGCAGAAGTAAGCTGCATCATCATCTGGACATACTCAAGCTTCTTATCGGTGATTATAGCAGGCGAGACAATAACCATATAACCTTGCTCATCGTAGTGTGTCCGGAGGCGAACGTGTCCTGTAGCACTAAGACTATCAAAGATCCTAGCCACTTCTGATTCTTCTAGTGAGATACCATAGTCGCAGCAGTTCTCATAACTCTCATTTAAATGGCGAGAAAACCGCTGAAGAACCATCTGTCTCACTCTCACTGAGTCCATACAAGCCTTAATTCTCGTCTTCATCGCCGAGTCCGTCTCCTCCTTAGTCTCTCCCATCTCCTGCTCAAAGCTCGTCCTCAATCTCGCCAAAGTTTTGTACGTGACATGTGAAAAGTGTTCCGCCAATTCGGTATCCCATCCCTTAAAATGGCCACCGAGCTTGTGCGTGAAATTCCACTCCTGTAGCAACACTTCACCCTCCTTAAACATGTTCTTGTTGTTGCTCAGCTTCCAATTAAGTAGCTTAAAGTAGAACCGCAAGGCCATGAAGACATCCTCATGGTACGTTTCATCAACCGTGTCAGGCACCTGCCAGTGTTCAGTGGGTTCCATGATCGCATTATGACGCTGGTTGATTTCGAGGGACATACGAAGCAGAGTCTTAAACTGGGCAATCATGTGGTCAAGAATGACGGTGTTTGTCTTAGCGGCAACCTTGATGTTAGCTTGCTTGGCGTTATTGACCTGTTCCTGAAGAAGAACCTGAAGCAGACGCGAAGGGAAGTGAATCAAGGTAGTCAACTCTTCAATAGGCGCAGGCATATGCTTTTCCTTCCATTGAGCAGCAGATTCAATGACAGTTTGCTTGGCGTTTTCCACGGTGTTAAGGAGGTTGAGAAGGATACCACCACGGCCCTTGGAGCGGCCGGCCAACTCCGCAACAGCAGCGGCAGTCACCCAGCCTTCAGAACTTTGTCTCCCGGTAATTGGAGCCTCCGAATCCGACTGGCTCATCTCCACCGCCTCAAGTGCCGAAAACGGTTGTGTTTTGGACTTGACCGTCTGCCCACCAACGCCATTGCCGTAGTCAAACTGGGTACTACCATCACTGATGCTAATACTTCCGTCGTCCTTGTCTTTGTCCTTGTCCTTTGTGTCCTCTCCGCCTGACCCGGCCCCGAAATACAACGTATGCAGCGATTCATCATTTAGCAGGCGATGCACAAAACTCGAAGCCTCCTTTGCCCCGCCATCCTCTACCAACTCGACAGCCAAATGCGGATTCCCAACCCAAGCCCTCAAAACATCCAACTCCATGTTCAACAGCCTTGTCGTGTTGTGCCATGACATGATGACATCCACCGTCAACCAGAAACCCGGCAGCTTTGCTACATGATTACTATCCTGAAAGCTCTTCAACGAAGGATACAAACCCTCGCAAATCTCCAACTTTTCAACAACCTTTTGAACCTGCTCAACGGGTGATAAATCGCCAGACTCATCCTCACCAACAATCTTGAAGTTGATAATCTCATCTAGCTTTTGCCCAATGTGATTCCGTGCATCAGCCATGACTTTGCGCTGAACAGAGACATGTCTTCTGTACTGCGCAGCTCTCAACTGGAAAAACAACTCATTGGCAAACGTCCCACTTTCCTTGTCGTGTGCGTAATTAGGTTTCATCCGTTGTTTCTCCTGTCCAATGACCTCACCAGTCAATGCCGTACTCAGCATGCGCTGCCACTGTAATCTTTCGGCACTACCCGGGTTCTGGTAATCCTCATATGTAGGCTCCGTATTATCATCAAACGAAAACATGATTGCCTCCAAATCTTTATCCTCCGCCTGGGTAGTCTCGCCATCGGAGTCGGAGTCATCTCTGCGAAACTCAACTCCAATGCGCCGCTTCAAATGTGAATGCGTGTTGCGTCCTCCATTTCTCCCACTCCGGCGTGGAGCAGCGTTCGTTAATGGCCGATGCGACTCGATATAATTAGGTTGTGTTGAAGCTGGTCTTCGAATGGGATTATACGTGTTGGATGGCGTCCGCTGCGGACCTGTCGGGCGCATAGGGCGGTTTTCATCTTGAGCGCCCGGACTCCGTGAGTAGTTTCTTGCGACGGTATGGTGCGAGAGAGTGGGGCTAAGGACAGCCGGGTGCGGCGAGTCGTGCGGGTGGGCATGTGGTGACGGCTGGTCGTCATAATCGGGGTGTAGCGAGGACATTTTAGCGGGAGCGGTTTGCTTCCTTATAGCGGCAAGGGAATTATTATTGTTGGTAGAAACAGGTAATTTGGAGGGAACTCGCGGGTCGTCATTCAAGGCGGGGTTCTGTACAAACTTGGGGTTGGAAATACCAAGGGCAGAGCCAGAGCCACTTTTAACGCCACCCTGTACGGCTTTTTGATTCTGGGGATGAGCCAAAGTCTGGTCTGAGCCAGCGCGGTGGATTTTATTCGAGTTTAACGACCTGGAATCTTTGTCGTCTGGCGGCCGCTCGGAATGGGCTCGTTGCAGGCGGGCACGGGGATCGCTGGATTGTAGAGGATGGGTAAGTTTGAAACGAACTTGTCTTTTGCCGGCGCTCTCTTTGGAGGGTTGTGGTGGGTTTGACATTCTGGCGTGGGTACAACTGAGCTCGACTGGGTAACTGCTGAGGGGTAGCTGACAGGTAGGTAGGTATGCAGGTAGTGGCCTAAAGGAATGGATAGACGAGCTCGTCTAGACCCAGGGGGATGTCGACAAAACGGTGTAAATAATACAAAAATAGAGAATGAAGCTTGTTAGGATAACATCTACAAGACGCCATAGGAAACTAAAATCGAGACCAGTAAACTATCTTTCTTTTCTTCCATGACCCCTCAATTGTCGGCTGGTTGGGCTGTGCCCTAGCAGTCTAATCCTAGCCCGCTAGGTCATCCTCGTTCAGGGCTCGTCATATCTACAAACAGTAGGGTCTGACCCTAAATATATGTCCAGGGCGACCCACTCAGCCTTCCGTTCCGGTTGGATGACGACGTCATTAGGAGCTATGCTGTAGCTAGCTCAATGCGACTTGAAGGTGAATCTGCGGTTAATATTTTTCAACTTTTTTGAGTTTTATTGCCTTTTCATCGCATTTGAGATTTTACACCGACGAATGAGGCTCTTTCAACGCAACTGAGCGCCCCTTTTCATTGATTCTTACAAGCTTCAGTTTATAATTCGCTACAGGTACAACCCCTACACGAATCCATCATCTTTGAATCAACGTTCATCTGCGACCTCTCGAGCATTTTGAAATGGAGCTCGCCCAAACTTGGGCATCAGGCTCGACAAATTCAGCCTCGGCAGGAAACGATCATACCTGCCAGCTTTATATTCGCGACTACCCGCATCGGTCAATTGCCATAGTCAGCGCTCAGCACGCTCTTATTTTCCGGCACAGTCCCAGCGACCCGGCTAATTCAAATGCATACCGACTTCGCCCACAAGGAGAGAACTCTGGGGTGTCGAAATGCATGGTTGAATTTGCGCCAAAGAGTACAGCATTATTGGAAGATTATAGACTTCTTTCGCATGTATCCGTCCATGGAACGCTGGGTTTGATCACTGTAAAAGGGGATGTATTCCTGTGTGTTATTACCAGAGCATCACGGGCGGCGACAATTCGACCTGGCGAGAGCGCAGAGAGAATTGATGGGGTTGCGTTTCATTGTTTAAGTAGTGAATTTTTCGATGAACATATTGGGAATGGCGATTGGGATGATGATGCGGGTTCTGTCTACTCAGGAACCAGTAGACGGGATTTCCAGACTTACGGGACTATTCCAGAGGAACATCCGTGCAATGATTTGAGGAAGTTGCTTAGCAATGGGAGTTTCTATTACAGTACCGAGTTTGATTTGACAAACCGGTTACAAGATAGGTGAGTTTTGGTGGATATTTCACGAGAACCATAGACTAATGACATCTTAGACCCATCGACTCCACTTCACATAACTTGGACAATTTTGACGAAGCTTTTCTCTGGAATTCCTTTATGATCAAACCCCTTTCCGAATTCCGCTCCCGTCTTCTCTCTCCGCTCCGGGCCCACCTTGACGCCAGCCACATGCTCACGTCAGCAATCCGTGGCTACTGCGGGACGATTCCTATCCCACCTAGCATGTCTCCTCTCCGAGGTGACAGCCGCTCCCACAGCCCCGCGTACTTGAGTATCATCTCACGTTTGTCCTGCCGAAGAGCAGGTACACGATTCAACGCGCGAGGTATTGATGATGACGGAAATGTGGCCAACTTTGTAGAGACAGAAACTACGTATTGGAGTCCGTCAGAAGCTATAATTTCTTACGTACAAGTTCGTGGATCAGTACCGGTGTTCTGGGAGCAACAAGCGGGATTGGTACCTGGACAGCAGAAAATTTCATTGACGAGATCTAAAGAGGGTATGCAACCTTCGTTCAATAGACATTTCCAAGAGCTGGAACGTCTATATGGCCCAGTTCATGTGGTGAATCTTCTGAGTAAGACTAAACCAGGGGAAGTCGAACTCACGCAACTATACGAATATGGAGTTTGTCAGTGTCCGTTGAGTCAGACTGCCAGAGGAGATACACAGCATGCACTGCTGCGAGCAACACAGTATGACTTTCACGCGGAGACAAAACAAGGCTATGAAGCGGCGGAGAAAATTCGCAGTCATATTAAAAGTTCAGCAGATGGATTCGGCTACTTTTTCGCACAGCTAGTCGATGATTCCCGTGATGGCGGATCACAGAGAATAGTCACGAAACACGAGCAAGAAGGGACGTTCAGAACCAACTGTCTAGATTGTTTAGACAGAACAAATCTGATCCAGACCATCATCTCCCAAATGGCTGTGCATGCTTGTCTACATGATCAAGATGGATATGCGACTGCAGACTTTTGGATGCGGCATTCGAGTCTATGGGCTGATAATGGTGATGCGCTGTCAAAGATTTACGCGGGGACGGGTGCTTTGAAAACATCGTTTACACGACATGGAAAGACATCCTTTGCGGGAGCCATTGCGGATTTCAGAAAGTCTGCTCAGCGGTTATATCATAATAACTTCACTGATCCGTCTCGGCAATTGACGATCGACATGCTACTGGGTCGGCTAGTTGGACAAACGGCCGTGCATCTTTACGATCCTATAAGCGACTATGTTACTGCCGAGTTACAGAACCGGGCAGCGGAGTTTTCCTGGACGTCTACGATTACCATCTGGGTGGGAACTTATAACGTCAATGGACGGACTAACGGG
Organism: Huntiella bhutanensis; assembly: GCA_002018275.1. NCBI lineage: Eukaryota > Fungi > Ascomycota > Sordariomycetes > Microascales > Ceratocystidaceae > Huntiella > Huntiella bhutanensis. The sequence continues at coordinate 31,834 of MJMS01000151.1, forward strand.
CTAAATGATGATTTGTCACCGTGGTTATGTCCTCCTGAACTCCATGGAGAGCAGCCAGATATTATTGTGGTAGGCTTCCAGGAAATAGTGGAGTTGAGTCCGCAGCAAATCATGAATAGTGATCCAACACGAAAAACAGCGTGGGAAGATGCTGTAAAACGGAATCTCAATCAACAAGCGGCGCGGACAAAGGGAGAGAAATATGTGCTTCTTCGTTCGGGACAACTTGTGGGTGCGGCACTATGCATTTTTGTCAAGGCTAGTCAACTGGCTAAAATCAAGGATGTGGAGGGAAGTACCAAGAAAACGGGACTGTCGGGGATGGCAGGGAATAAAGGAGCCGTGGCGATCCGGTTTAAATATGCTAATACGCGGATCTGCTTTGTAACGGCTCATCTCGCGGCAGGCTTTGCAAACTATGAAGAACGCAACCGCGATTATGATACAATTCGACGGGGTGTGCGGTTCCAAAGAGAGAGGACGATTGATGACCATGATACGGTTATCTGGTTGGGTGATTTTAACTATCGCATTGGGCTAGGGTTGGAACATACCAAGTCTTTGATTGCTGGTGGTGATTTACCGACGTTGTATGATAATGACCAGTTGAATCTTCAGATGCTCAGTGGTGAGACGTTTGAGTTTTACCGGGAGATGCGGATTGCTTTTGACCCGACCTATAAATTTGATGTGGGTAGTGATGAGTATGATACATCTGAGAAGGCACGTATTCCAGCGTGGACAGATCGTATTCTTCACAAGGGCGGAAATCTCCGGCAGTTGTCTTATAACTCGGCACCGTTACGTTTCTCAGATCATAGACCTGTATATGCGCATTTCCAGTGTGTAGTGTCTGAGATTGATGAGGATAAACGGCGGGCTATAGGCGAGAAGTTGTATGGGCAACGGAAAAGCTCAATTGGGACTAATGCTGCTTCATTGTTGGATGATGTTGAAGAATTTGCAGGATACGATGCGATAGAGCCGGGTCTTCCTCCTGCTAGTTCTGAACGTCAACGTTGGTGGCTTGAAAATGGAAAGTCTGCTCGTGTTGAGATTTCCGAGTCTCGAAAGGTGACTGCGTCGGAAAGTAGCTTTGGTTCCCCAAGAAGTCCCCCGAGCAATAACAACGCTACAAGTCGGGCGGTTCCGATTTCCAAGGTTCTTAACCCTCGAAGGGCGGCTAATCCGTTTGGTCATGGTGATGAAGCAGAGTGGGTTGCTGTCCAAAGTGATATCAGCTCATCTCCGTATGAAGTTGTTTCGTTGCCTGGGAATCGAAGAATGAGTGGAGCGAGTCCTAGGGCTCCATCGTCTGGAAGTCCAATGTCAGGATCGGGACGTTCATGGTCTGGTAGAAATGAAGGACCCCCACCACCGCCACCTAGAAGAAGTGGAAAGGAAGTGAAGAGTTCACAGCCCCCACCACCGCCGCCTGCTAGAAGAAGTGGACCGGTGCCTTCGGTTATGGACGAGGAGGTTCCCATGGGTGGATTACAAATGGCATTGATTCCGAGTTCTGGATCTGGGTCTAGTGGGAAGACAGGCGCAGATGTCAAGGGCCCTCCACCAATTGCTAGGAAGCCGGTCCATTTGGCTAGTACATCACCTGTGACGAAGCAAACTACGGGGCCCAGTTCAAGTCAACAAATGAGTCCACCACCCCCGGCTCTTCCTGTGCGTACAATTCCAGCAAGAGTTCCAGTCGGTCGGACAAATTCACAGCGGTCGGTAGATAGTTTGTCCCCAGGTCCAAGCCAAGTGAAGAGTCAAAAGTTGGGATCGATCAAGACAGCATCGGTCCAGTCTCCATCAAGCGCGCTATCGGTTTCAGCAACATTGTCAGCTCCAACGGGCAATACTACGACAAATAGTACGCCAAGGGCTCCAAAGGGCCCCCCGTCCGTGCCTACCAAACGGGCGGGTATTTCCGTTGTGTCTGAGACGAAGAGTAAGGATGGAGATGGGTCTTAGGTTAGGTTAGGAGAGGACTTCGAGGGGATTGGATATGATTGTCGGGGTTCATAATGACGGAGGAGTTTGCCGGGCCAAGTATGGATATGGATATGGGTGGATGGGATTGTAAAGTTTGATGACGGGGCTTACTGTGGCGGAACCAGGGGGAGGTATGTACATATGATGATACATGGGTTGACAAGTTACCGGGTGTCAATGGGTTCAATGGGTTCAATGGGTTCAATGAATCCGACTGGTTTGGGGGGGTTTAAACGGTATAGACTAGGCAGTAGGCGAGATATGTCTCGAGGTCGAGTATCGAAGGTCTATAGATATCATCAGAGAAAATATCATGGGTCTCTATCAAACAAAACCAAGGGATCAGCACAAAGGGCCTGCTAACCAGGGCAAGGGAATGAGAATATTAGAACTAGGATGGGGTCACTGGGGGATGGTAATGAGTTGAGTCTAGTTTAGACAAAGTCATTGTAATACCGGTGTTTTGTAGAGAAAATCAATCCCTGTGCCGGCGCAACCGGGTGGTTTTTGACATGATCGACGGGTTACGTATTATAAGAAACGGGTGGACCAGGTGGCGTTGACTTTTAATTGGGTGGGTATTTTTTTAGTTTTTTCTTTTTTGGGTTGTTTTGTTTTTTTGTGATTTGGAATTGGTGATGGGGATGGGATGGGGATGGGCTTGTGGTGTCTGTAAGGGGGGTGATTATGTGATGAGTTTGAGGTTTCGTTGGTGGATTCGGGGCGGTTTATGGGTTCTTGGGATGGAAGGGGGAGGGGGAATGAGCTGGTGCTGATGTGGGTGGTTTGTATGGAGACATACATACATAGAAGTGTGTGTATTTACATAGTACTACCACTACTACTACTACTACGCATACACGATACCCCGTGATCCACTAGATAAACCAACATCCCTGTTCCCTACACATCCCTTAGTCCCATTGTCAACCTAATAAATAACCGACCGAGTACGCTAATCCCTTCAGCCAATCAGTCAGCAAGCAAGCTGAGGTATATATATATATATATAAGTCAAGCTACCAGCGCGAAAACAGCCGTGACTCTTGAGAATTGATAGCTAGACAAACCATAATGTCTCAATCAACGTGAGTCCTTTGAAGAATTTGTTCGTCGTGTCCGGAGATATATACTAACGTCAAATAGACCCCAACATACCCCGACAAACATGTCAATGTACTGTTCCCCCCTCCACCTTCAAAGAATCTACATCTGGCGCGCCGAAGTCCACCGCGAAACCCTCGGAACCCCCCCTCCCTCCCCCACCACAACCACAACCACCATCCCATCA
>MJMS01000152.1:16710-34872 GCA_002018275.1 Huntiella bhutanensis
TCAGACTGCACCCTATGCTTATCAAGCTGGACTCCCGATTTCTTAGCTGGCCTCCCCAATAACACAGTCTGTCCAGCATTCTCCTTCTCCTCTCCCTTCTCCGCAAACGCCCCAATCTTTTTGGTAGTCGCAGTAGTCGTAGCTGCCGGCCGTCCAGTGATACCCGGTCTATCCGCACCACCTCTAGCAGGGCGTACACTAGGTTTACCAGCTGCAGGTCCAGGTCTATTTGTCGACGTACCAGTTCTCACTCCCACACTACTAGGTCCTACCGTCCGAGCCTTCTTAACAGCCGGGGCGCCAGCCTTACCTGGAGCTGTAACCACCGAGTTGGTAGTTCTTGTTGTCCTCCGTACCGGTTCCACTCTCCCCGAGCTAGCCGCCGTTCCTCTCGTCGCCCGACTAGCAGCGGTACTCGCCATAACACGCGAAACCGGTCTCGCCGTCGTCGTAGCAGGTCTACTCGCGGATCTAGCAGGAGCAGGCGGCTTAACAGGGACTCTAGTTGTCTCCGTCTTTTTTGTAACTGTCGGCACCGGAGGGACAGGCGGCTTGGTGACTACGCGGGTTCTAGTGGTTGCAGTCGCTTTTATCATCGGGCGGGTAGGGACAGGCGGTTTCCGGGTTAACCGCTCGGGGCCCTTTTTAGAATCTTGAGTCGAGGCATCTCCAGGTGTATCATCTTCTTCATAGGTACGGGTCTTGCGTTTGTTAGAGGCCGGTGGTGGGGGTGGTCTTGAACCCGTACGGGAGGCTGGTCTGGAGGAAGCCCGCGAGGCTGGTCGGGAAGGAGGTCTAGAAGTTGGCCGAGTGGAGTTCGCGGGGGCAGATGTGGAGTTTGATGATTTGGCCGAGGAGGCGGCTGTTGCGCGGGTTAAACGGGACGATATAGGCATTTTCGAGATCTCTGATTGATTTGTTCAGGTTGGCGTTGTATGTATGTATATAAGGGCGTGTTGGGTGTATGCATAAAGATTAAGCCAGGATAATGGCACCTCACGAGTTGATAAAACAAGGGATTGTGCTCATGGGCCAAAATATGCGTGTATTATCGTATGTATCGTCACTTGGACCTGAAGTTCCTTTCACTACCGGCCGGACACGTGAAGTGAAGACCCATCACAAAACATTGCCCTATCAAATCTACCGCCTTCCTTTTTCGACCTCTAGAAGCCTTAATTCACACGGCAGTAAACAAACACCAGACCAGAACTTGCAGGCCTTTTAGGCGGTCAAGGTTTCCACTTTGTTGACTTACCGTCGCGCTACCAAACCGTAGGAACTTGTTGTCCTGGTAATGATTACTAAGTTAGTGCGTGCATATAGTAGGGTTAGAGCCGGGTTAACCAATCATCAAATTATCATAGGGTTAGGGCTGCCAAGACGTCAAGCTCAGCCTGTTTGGAGCTCGGGTGAAATATGCATGAGGTGTGGGTTGTGACGTATGCAAGCACGAATACTCCGATGCTACGGACCAAACATGCATGTAACGAGGTGCGGAGGGTGTGAAGAAGGATACGGCCGAAGAGGCGGTGATGCACAATAATCCAAAAGAGCTTTCCCACATCGACACGATCTTGGCAGAGGCGGTGGAGAGGCATGGTGGTTTTCCGTGGCGAGGGCCGTGTCTTGCATACGACGTAATATTGGTCACAACGATGCATGGATTGGATGAGTTTGCTAGTCATATTCTCAAAGGCTTTAAGTCTCGGCAAACATGGCAAGGCAGATCGAGCGGGGAAAATCTAAGAGAAAGATGGTGAACAACACAATGACATCGCCCAGTCTGTGGGTGTGCATCATTGCTTGGCTGTAAATGATTGATAGTAAACAGAGGGTTGGGATACGCTGACGTGGACTTTCCTCGACGGAAGACATGTGAAAATGATGGAGAAGGATTTCTCTATTAGCTGTTTGATCCTTGACCCACTTGGCGTGGAATTTCTAAGGCCGAGACTTCAACTTTGCATCCTCCCTTTGTCTATATGGCCCCTTAAATCCTGTTCCCCCATCGGATTTTATTACGAGCCCATTCCGACGCTGTCCCGGCCGGCCCAATTACACCCGTAGCACCGTATGTAGACATGACAAGTCTAGACGGGCCGTTATCTAAAGGTCGCACCCCAGCCTTTCGAGAAGAAGGTCGTGTGAATATTCACCGGATCCTACCATGGGAATTCCAGGGGGAGCATGAAGTATAACATTACAAACATCCAAGCACATGCGTGGAATGTATTGAACGGCGGATATAAGTACGGCCAAGCACATGGTGGAGGTAGCCATCTTGCGCCATCTCGACGACAAATGACTGACGACCGCGAAAAACTCCGAGAAATTGTACGCCCTGACCAGGACAGTCTATCGCGCGGCTGGTGGCTCGACAGCCGATTCCGTTTTCATTTTCACATGTCGGTCGTTGAACCCTGGTGTGTTGTTTCCCGCTCAATGCAATAGTGGTATGCGGCTGCAGGAGTATGTACGCACACGCACCAGACCACACGTGCCAATGAGGGCAAAATGAAGCCAAAATGAGGTATCCACACCACCTTCATGTCGCTTGAAGCGCATTGGGAAAGGGGTGCAGTAGCTTAGAGGTTCCAATACAATGTATTTGTTCCGAAGGGGAAGCATTTTGTTGCACAACCCAGCTGAGATGTAACTACCGACGTATCCAAGTACGGTACGACATCGAGTTGAGTTTCTGCTGAAAAGAAAAACAAACTCCCAGTTCCAGCCCGCCGTCCAACCCGACTTGGCATAGCAAGCAACGTCGATCAGTAGGATGATCAAAAAGCCAGTTTTGGAAAGCTCGCTATGGTTTCTGTGCCGCAGACCGGACTACAGCAACAACGTTGTCCAATGATAGGCTAGGCAAAACGACGAGGCACGGCCATGTCGGGGTTAGAGGTTCGCCGGGATGGTCGTACTTGGTTGGCATGTGCAGAGGCAGTGGGCCCTGTCGGAACCCTGGTATCGGGGTGGGTGCTCGGGCTATAACAAATTGGCGTGACGTAGACTAGAGACGATAGTCAGTCATATGGACAGGATATTCCGGTGCGGAAAGAAGGAAGAAGGCGTAGAAGCGTCGGAGTTCACGGTCAGTAACGTTTGTCACGCCATGGTGAGCGAAGGATAGGAGGCTGGATCCTGCTGCCGATCTCTATTTTGCTGGGATGTGTGTGTTGGACTGGTGAAAGATGTAACACCTTAGTTAACGGGGCTATTAGTCGCAAGATGACTACGCTTTGGTCGACGCTATAGGAGAGTGGAGAAGATATAAAGGTGAGTGTCGCCCGGCTGGTTTGCTGGTCAGCATGTTAGTTGTTTAGCCCTTCATCCGATTGCCGGTCCTTGTGTTCCCGTTAGCTTCTGTGAGTTAATCCGTTGTGTGACGAGTCTTAGCGGAAATCATTTACTAACCTTTCTATTAACCCATGTCAGACATTGTACGTACTTTTGCGCATCATTGTCTCTGTCGTGTGACTGTCGTCATGTATGAGACTTAGACAACAAATCGTGGTTTCTAGCAATGTGGATTTATATACAAATCTGTCCTTGCTAAACCAGCTTAGAATTTGGAGCTCCAGCTCTTAGCGCCGTGATTCCAAAAAGCTTCTCCAGCTGACCCGATGTAGCATTATTTATCCGAAGTCCTACTACCCTGCTGACCCAGCACTCCAACACGACCCAAAACGGAAACTTCCAAGACAAGCATACTTCCGGTTCGTTCAGACAACTTCTAATCTTGTTCATTAGCGCCATTCCCAAACAGCAATAGCAAAAAGCAGCCCCCCCTCTACCAAAAAATCCTTTCCTACACCCCGCTCTATTTTCCCCAAACCTTCATTTTTTCTTTCCCACCTCTTCATCACAACAAAAATGCTCGCCGCCCTTCTTCTCGCCGCCGGCGCTTCTGCCGCCGCGACTGTACCTACTTTCCCCCGTGGCCTTTCCGTCCTCCCCCGCGCTGCTTCGGATTCGCCCACTGGTGGTTACGCTCCTGGCAACACTACTTGCCCGACCACTGCCCCATCCATCCGCAAGGCTGACGGTCTTTCGTCTGAGGAGACCGCTTGGTTGACCAAGCGTTCCCCCAAGGCCCAATCTGCCTTTGCCGAGTTCCTTTCCCGTGCGAACATCTCGGATTTTGATTACACTTCATACCTGGCTCAGGATGAGGCCCAGCCCGTTCTTGCCGCTGCCATCTCCGGTGGTGGTTACCGTGCCCTGATGTATGGTGCTGGTTTCCTTAAGGCTGCTGACAACCGTACTACTGATGCTACTTCTGACGGCGGTGTTGGTGGCCTTCTCCAGTCCCTTACTTACCTTGGTGGTCTTTCTGGTGGTTCTTGGTTGGTTGGTTCGATGTACATGAACAACTTTACGTCCATTGAGTCTATTCAGAGCAACACCGATATCTGGCAATTCCAGAACAGCATCCTGTCTGGTCCTCCCTCGGTCTCTTCCACTCTCGGGTACCTTGCCACCCTTCAGTCCGAGGTTAAGGCTAAGCAAGCTGCTGGTTTCGATGTCTCCCTCACCGACTACTGGGGCCGCGCCCTCGCATACCAGCTTATTGACGCCTCTGGCGGTGGCCCTGGCTACACCTACTCTTCTATCTCCTACGAGGAGAACTTTGCTGCTGGTGAACAGCCTCTGCCCGTCATTGTTGCTGTCGGTCGTGCTGAAGGTACTACTGTGATCAACCTGAACTCCACTGTTTTCGAGTTCACTCCTCTTGAGTTTGGCTCGTGGGATGCCTCCCCTGCCGCCTTTGCTCCCATGAAGTACCTGGGTTCCAACTTCAACGGTGGTACTCTTGCCGATAACTCTACCTGCCTTGCTGGCTTCGACTCTGGTTCTTTCGTCATGGGCACTTCTTCCTCTCTGTTCAACGTCCTCCTTGCCAACAACGCTATATCTTCCTTGAACCTCACCACCACACAGACCGCCATCTTGAACACCCTTCTTGCCTCTCTCAACACCACCGAGAACGACATTGCCGCTTACCGCCCCAACCCCTTCTACGGATTCAGCGCTGAGAACAACAAGCTGGCTAATGAGACTTCTCTTGACCTTGTTGACGGTGGTGAGGATGGCCAGAATCTCCCTCTTTGGCCTCTTCTCCAGGAGGCCCGCAACGTTGATGTCATCTACGCTGTCGACGCCTCTTCTGACACCAACGCGTGGCCCAACGGTGCCGGTCTTCGTGCCACTTACGAGCGCTCTCAGGATGACATTGGCCAGGGAATTCCCTTCCCCACCATCCCATCTGCCAACACCTTTGTGAACAAGGGTCTTAACCAGAAGCCTACCTTCTTCGGTTGCAACTCCACTACTACTGGCCCTCTTATTGTTTACCTGCCCAATGCCCCCTACACCACCTACTCTAACGTGTCTACCTACACTATGTCCTACACCATTTCGGACCGTGATGCTCTCATTCTGAACGGCTACAACAGTGCTACACAGGGTAACTCCTCGTCTACCCTGAACGCCACCAACTGGTCGACCTGTGTTGCCTGCGCCGCCCTTCACAACTCCTTCCTCCGCACCAACACCTCTGCCCCCGCTGACTGCTCTGCTTGCTTTACTGAATACTGCTGGGATGGTACTACCGACGAGACTAGTGTTGTCTACAACCCCACGTTGCTTCTTAGCGACGCGGTGAGTGGCAATGGCACCCTCGAGGGCTCGAGTACTGCTGATGATTCAAGCAGCGGCGCAATTTCTTTCAAGTTTTCGCCCGCTGTTTTGATCGCTGCAGTGACTGCGGGTTTCATGGCTTCCATTTAAGCCTGGAAGCCTAGGTATACATGATTACTAACAATCATAGGAGTAAAATATAGCTCACTAAGAAGAGCTCGCCTTGCAAGGCTTAATGTTGATGACTTGTTTGTGTTTGGAAAGTTTGTTGCCTAGCGTCGTGGTAAAAGCCTGGCGGAAAAGGATGGAAACAATTGACGGACGAGGGTTATGAGATTTGGCGGGGTACATTTGGATGGCGGTCATTGTCTTTTTTCTGTTTGCATTTTTTTGATGTATTTGTATCGTGTTTTAATACTACCGAACTGGGGAATCCATGTTCTTTCTTCTTTTCTCAATTGTTTGTTTTTTCGAAGTGTTTTTATGTTGTAACAGGATACACCATGTTGTATTTGTTTCTAACAAGCAGCATTCTATTTTGTACTTTTATCTGATAGTCTTACAACAGTAAAAACCTCGTTGTGCATGGCTGGCGCGATTTGTCGCTCTATTCTCGGTTCTTCCATGGGCCTTGTATCCCCACGGCCTTAACACCCGCAGGCATCTTCCGCATCCATTCCATGAAAGCCTCTTCATCCCATCTATCACCATCTACTGTAACCGACAGATCAACCCGTACCTCCTTCCCTTCCGAAGCCACTGATACCGTCTCTACAGGACTCTTTAAACTCCCCAATACAACCGTTCCGGAAGCTCCCTTTCCAACCCCCGCAACGTGGATGACACCGCCACACCCCAGGACTCGGGCATGTAACTCGCAGCCTGTGAGGCCGTCAGCAGGTAATGTTGTTGATGCTTGGCGGAGCGTCTCGGTGAGGGCCCGGGTGAAGGATGTGCCGGTTGAGGAGGTATCGGTGGCGATTACCTCGAGGACACCACGGTGGCGGATTAGCGGGGATACTGGGGGATGGTAGGCGGTGGCGAGGAGGAGGAGAGTGTCAGAGGAGGCTTGTTCGAAGGCTTCTTGGAGGCCGGGCCAGCGGATGGTGTGGTCTTCGGGTGTGGTTTTGGAGCTATGACTGGTCAGTATAGAAGGGTGATGAAGGTTAAATATAGGGGTGTCCTGCTTACCTTGCTAATACCATGACGCCATCTCTGGTTAAGAAGGATTCACCACAGTAGTACAATATCTTCAATACGTCTCGGGAATCTTCGTTTCCGGCAAACTCATTAATTGTCGAGAGAAGCCACCATCGTGGTGACCGATTCGTCGAGCGAGCGTTCTCACCCCCAGGTATCTCCTTCTCGAGAACATCATAGTGATATAATTCTCTAAACACGTGAGCTAGTTGAGCCGCGGCATCTAACATGGCAGCATCCTTCTCATCCGACCAGCGCAACATGACTACTTGTACAGCCGAATACCTCCCACGCATCCCCCTCGTCCCAGAACATGTGCCGGTGCGTTCTAAGAAACTGGATATCGTAGAGGGCAACGAGCTTTCTATCGGCTCGAGAGTTGGTGGGACGACGGGTTCACTGTTTGGAGATCGTGCTCGTGAGCGACTAGATCGGGATGGTACTGGAGTGTCGAGTTCCATTTCTAAAGAGTGCATGGTGAGACTTGGCTCAATTGGTGGTCGTGGCGGATGTGAGGTTACTGTTGACTTGGGAGTAGTTCCAGCGGGGGCCAAGGGCAGAAGATGTACATTTTGGGTTCCTGGGTTTGATGCATGAGCGGCTGCAAGGAGGCTGATATCGAGAAGTGAGGGGCTATGAGAGCGACGGTACTTCCGTGCAGCTTCCTCCCATGTCAAGTCATGATGACTCGGGTGACACTATAGTGTGTTAGTTCGGGATATTTAAGTAGAAAAAAAGTCTATACTCACAGCAACTCGTCGTCGTCGACATTCAGAACACGCACCAAGTCTTCTGATCAATGCAGCTCGTTCTCTTTGTTGCGCTGACAATGGCCCGGTCCTTCGAGACGTAGGCGAAGGTTCTACAGGCGCACGTTCAAGGGCACCAAGATTTCTAATTTCATTCATGAGCTGCGCTGGCTGCAGCGGTGGAAGTGGTTCTGGTGGAAATTGCATCTGACCCGTTAATGGTGGTAAAGTGGTGATGGAAATGGTGGCCGCAGTCTGGGTCGAAGCAGGCCCGCTCACGTGGTCTATCGGCGCTGACGTAATCGCCAAGCCTCGAATTGGGGCCGGACCTATGGTTGGTCCAACTGGGGCTTCACTGCTGGCCTGAATTGCAGCGGCAGCTAAAGCTCCCATGGTGCCGGGACTCACGGCCGTGGCCTGGGCGTTGTGCATGGTCCCTGCGTCTCCGAGCGGAGCGGAAACGGTGGGAAGAGCTTCGTGGCGGGGTAACGGGGGAGAGACTGAAGTAGCAGCGGAAACTGAAGCCGTGACCTCTGCAGGAGGAGTAGCGGCCATGGGACCTCCGGAAGCGGGCGTAGGCGGGTTTGACGGTGATTGGGCGTCGTGGATGGGTGGCGACATGACGGGCAAGGAAGAGCCTTGGATATTTGGCGCGGTTGAAAAGGGATGGATGAGATAGGATGGAACGACAGGCGCGGCCCGGGCCCCGTTTGCGCGGAAGACTGGGACTCGAGGGATGGAACTTTGGGATGCGCTAGCGGGCGGGTGGACGTTTTGGCGGGGGTTCGGAACGACCAAGCGACGGGCCGGGACGGGTCGGTGCGCTTGTGGGGTGTATGTATGTACGTATGTATGTTGCAGGCGGAGACAAGAAGGAGGAGGGACGAGAAGAACAGAAAATTAGAGGTTCCCAGACCTTGGTTTTTCAAGTGGTCTGCGGTTGCTGTGGGCGGCTAGAGATGACTAGGGTCTAAGTAGTAGGTTCAAGCGAAGACTTCTTGAATGCTCTCTAGAGTAGTAAGAGGTTGAATTTAGGGAAGAGAATTAACAGTCACGGCGGGCAGTGATTTGAGGCCGCAAGGGGGAGGAAAATGTGACAAGTGATTGGACAAGGATGAATTTCAACCAATGACAAGGTACGTGTGAAAAAAAAGCGATGAAGAAAGAAGGAAAATATGGTGATGTGATGAAGAAGAACAAGGAGAAGAAGAAACGGGTGGGGATCGTCACCGAGAATCGCGCTGAAGAATTTTCTCAGCCTCATTAATATCGAGAGGTCGATAACTTGGCACGCACGTATCAATGATGAGAAATGGAAACTTCCTTTTCTCCCTTGCCTTCCCCTCAACCCCCGCGTTGAATCCGCAAGACACACCTTCCCCATCAAAAGAAAAGACAAAGATGGATCAATAGGGTCTGGTAACCCTGGTGATCATTAAGGTAGCGATGAGGGGAAAAATGGAATAAATTGAGCCAAATAGAGGGCTTCTGGGGTAAGGATCCCAGCGGCAAGAGCGAGCGGGGATGACACGGGGGTCTAAACGGGGGTCAACGGGTGCGGGAGTTTGGGCCGAGGGAAGGCCATTTTGTTTCGGGTGCGTGGTGTACCGGGGACAGAGGCGTTTTGTGATGGGTTTCTGGGTTTGTGAGACCTGGGCTGTGGGGGCGGAATAGTGACGCTGGCGGTGATAAGAGGGCTTGTCTTTGGTTGTTCGGTTACATGTGCAAGTTGAGTCTGAGGTTCCCATGTATATACGTATGTAGGAGCATATTCTGGTCAAGACGGACGAGATATGACGGCCCGGATGTTAAGGCGCCAAAGTACATTGTCTACACGTGTGCACAAGTTCGTAGGTTCGCCCGGTCCGTGGTCCGAGAACTCACGATGCAACGGTGACGGAAGGATTTCTTTTCTTGCTCCTCTTTCAAAGCCTCCCAATAAGCTACGTGTTAAACCGCCTTTACGGCTCCCACCTCCCGTGTCCACAGCCCCCAAGCGCGCTCACACATTCTGCAGGACGCCCAACTGGGCAGTGTCCAGTATGTCCGTACCCTGTTTTCCATTAGAGACAGGAACTTATACATATGTAGACACATACCTATAGAATCATAGACATACATGGAACATGGCCACAAACGCCGGCCGCCTTCGGCTGCAAGGACAACCGAGTATGTACCAACTTACATAGGCATGTACATTTCCGAGAGGCCATTTTGGCATGGGTAGTGGGGAATATTCTAGGGTATGAAGTCACACAAGGCACTACCCAATGGGTTCTGATACCCCGGCTAAAGTCGGTGTGACGACGGGCGCAGGCTGACCGGTTTACACATTGTGTTCGGTCTGCGAATGCGCCTGAAATATGGAAGGAACGCTGTGAAGGATTTCAAGGAGAAAAGGAAAAAGGGGTTGATACGGCTTTTGTGGGATGCAACCAGATGAAGTATGGGAGAGCTGATCTTAAATGGAAGGCTCACGCGTGTTGGGCTTTTGTCGGCCTGGACCTTCCGAAGTGGGCGGAGTACCAATATATGAGGGTCTTGTTAGATTTCGAGAGTTCAGGTAAACAAAGAAGAAAGAGGATTACTAGGTTTCTGGGCCTTATGGCCTGGAGGAATGTCAATGCTTATTGAATGGATCTTGCACTGCCTTTATCAACAGAATGTGACAAGGCGTACTTTGATCCACAGATGTGGACACAGACCGTACTACTGTATAGACCAGAGGTGTAAGGCGTTCAAGGATAATCAGAAAGTTGGTTGTAAAGAAATCTCTAGTTGAAATAGGTGTTTCCCCTCAAAGTTATGGTTTGATGTATACATGTCAGAGTAGCCATCTTTTCACTGCGCCACAAACTTTGATGAACAAATAAGTTTACTAACTATTATTTAAGAGAATGCAACTTGCACACCCTCTATATTCAAGACGCCTTTAGACAAACTGTCGTATATTGGTAAGAATGGGCCGTTTGGAAATAGGCCAATATAAGTATGAAAACAGCGTTGTATTATGCTACGCTGATGACTCTGAGCCAGTAAGCATTTTGAAATGTATTCTGGTACTATATTAGGAGATATCTGAAAACTAACATACTACACAGGGGCCTAGTGTACCGTATAATGATGAGAACAACCACGTATCTGAGAAGACATGTCCAGATTTCAACCGTCGGAATATGGAGGATATATCTCAGAAAGAAAAATGGTGTTCATCGTGCACCGATCTAATTGCTTCCATCGTCGTTACTAAGGGCTGCGATACATGTGTATGGAGGGTGGGTGGTTGGAGTGCGGACAGTAAATACAACATATCATCAGCTTTTGATGCCCAAGCTGATTGTGATCAAATCATAGAAAGATCACCGTCGAGTTGGTCGTTTGACGACCCTGATGTGAGAAAGCTCAATTCTACAGTTACAACAGAAGCTGGGTCGACAACTACAAAGACATGGCAAAAGATTAGCGTTCCAATTGACGGGGTCAAATTGGAAAAGTTTGGGTTCAACTCAAAATGCCCAATATGCTGGGCACATGCTCGCAAAATAGTGCAAAGTACTCCCAGGTTGACAACTAATGGTTTTGAAGTTGAATTGAAAACCTTGAACATAGACGGGAGCGAGCCTCGTTACAGCTACCTCGGTATGGCTACGCCGTTGCGATTCTCTATTGTAATGAAGTTCTCATTCATACAGCACGAACGTGAGGCAATTCATCCGATCCGGATTTATGAGTCTGAATACAGGCTTTGTATTGTACCGACTCAAGACAAACAGGGCGTGGACATCATTGACGAACAACCACGGGACCTAGCCGAGATCGTGAACCGGCTACTGAAGCAGTTCATAAATGTGGATGTCCTAAGAAGGGCTGTCGCCGAGCCGATGAAAGCCATGACGTCACATTCGTCTGAGCCGGGCATACGAGCTAAGATAGGTAAGTTCATATTAAGTGCCTTGAAACCCTACTCTAACAGGTGAGCGTAGAATTTCCTCCATCCTTCAGACTGATAGACGTTGAAAGGCAATGCGTTGCGGAGATTGGAAATGCGCACAAGAAGTATTCCGCCATAAGTTATCGGTGGGATGCAACCGACAAAAACATGCTCACGCGCGACACGGAGTCTGCATTTAAACAACCGGGGTCTTTGTCTCCCGACACCATGTCCCGCACTCTCTTCGATTGTATGATAGTAGCCCGGCATCTGGATATTCCGTACATCTGGATCGATCGTTACTGTATTATGCAAGGTGATGACGCAGAAAAGGCTGAGCAGATCCATGCCATGGGACACATATACTCGCATTCATGGCTCACTATTATTTGCGCGTTGTCCGGAGAAATGCACTCTGGGCTTCAAGGATGGTCACGGCTGTTCGATTACCGTGGCTCTTGGGCATTTTCCTTCTTAGGACCTGCGAGTGGGTGGCTAGTATGGAGCATCAACAAAGGTTATATGAACTCACCAGAATGGTTGACCCGAGGATGGACGATGCAAGAAGAACACCTTTCGCGACGCCGGATCTACATGCTTAACAACACAGTTGTTATCCATTTGAGTTGTCCGTCTTTGGTGTATGACGATTTAACCTCAGGTCGGGTGGTCCGCGGGCCCAAGGACTGCTGTGTTAACGTTAACCAATCTTTGTCCGCTACTCTTGAAATGTACGTGGGCCGGTTGCTCGCGAAGCCCGAGGACAGAATTAATGCTGTTGCTGGGCTCTTAGAGAACCGAGGATTTGATCATGTCTACGGTATTGGAACCCAGGATCTGGCACGCAATATTTGTTGGACGCCAGTCCTTAAATCTAGTCGGTCTCAAAGTTGGTTAAGTTGTCCCACGTGGTCATGGGCCCATTTTAATCGCCGAGCTCGTTGGCCGTCGGCCGCCGCGTTATCTTCTCGGTCATTTTGCCGCATGATTCTGGGCAAGGATATAGTCCACAAGTCGCGATCGATAATCAAGAAGATGGGCCTATCCACAAGCATCGTTGGGGAATTGGATGAAACCCACCTCGTTGTCCGCACGAAAGCGAGATGGGGACGAAGTACTGAGAGGTTTTTGCCCGACAATATGGTACGCTACGCGGAACCTACGTATTTCATCGTCTGTGACTTGTACTACACCGTTCGCAAGGTCAGATTGTACCATGTCAAAAAATTTCAGCTCGTGGTCGCACCGTTCAAATCGCCATTCAATTTCAAACACCATAACGTCACTCACGTTCATCGAGTAGGATGTAATGATACAGTTAAAACACTCCCTAGGCTCCCGTTCCTAGACTCACTTCAAAAACTTGCTTTCATCCGTCCGGTTTCTATCCAGAGCCTGACAAAACTCAAGTCTTTCCGACTCCGTCATTATTCGCTCGTTCGGAAACATCAAGTCCTTGGGCAATTTAGTCTCATCCCGCAACTGAAGTCCAATACAGCACCGTCCAAACGTCGAATTTTGTTCAAACAAAAGCCACTTCGCAGCAAGAAACCAAAGTATCGACAACCAGCACTCATAAAAAAGCAACAGTCAGCTAGCTTGCCTCGAATTGGACGGCAATCAAAGAAACGAAAGAACGATACTGTTTCGGGACCCAACCAGTCGAAAGAACGACCTCCCAAACGACAAAAGCAGGCAGCAACGGGCACGAAAAGCCGACAACCGGCGGGTCCAAATGCTACCATGACTATTGGTCGGGGAAAGCCGCCCACTCTGCCTGTCGTAAGCAGACTTCTCATACATGATTTGGCGTTTCCAATAAACAGAAAACCACGCACCCAACGTAAATGGAGACTGAGGCGCAAGCTGGCGCGGCTACGGAGGCAACGGCCAGTCAACGGGGCATTCTTTTGTCGTCCGATGAACGCCAAATGTCGGCCGTATCGGACGTTTATTATTCATTGATGCTATTGGTTAGCGTGACGGGGTTGAAGTCAACTTGATATTTTGGAAGGGATGGAAAGGGTAGTACAGTTTCGTATGTATGTAGTTGCAGTTGATTGGAGTTTTATAGACCGCGTTTGTGTGAAGATGTGTTAGCCCCCCTACTTTGGATGTGTACTCAAAGATGGAACTGCATTCAGACTATCCTCTGGACTACTGTCAGCTACTGTCCTATCTGATGACTGCTCACTGGTTGCTCGCGTCTCACTGTGTAGAAATGTCCGCTCGTACGCTCCATACAGGCCCTGATAGACCATGCACCTAAAAAAGGGTCCAATGGTTCCACCTCTTTTGGGAGTATCGGTACTAACAAACGTCCAATCTAACATAAGCATGGCGGACGGATGGTGGGAAGCTTGATGGTGAACTAGTATCTATGTACGGGTATTTGTTTGGAAGAGCTTCATGATCCTAGGTACCATAGAACTTACAAAAGTGAAGCATTGATTTCCCCATCCAACTCCGTCTATCATCATGTACCCTATGTTCTATAACGATCGAGAGACCTGCTCAATCACATGTCTTAACACCACGGCTTGAAAACTACGTAACCCTCGTGTTAGGTGTCTCCTATCTCACAACTGGCACTACACAGTTGACACCATGCCACAAGGCCATTGATAGGATCACGTAACCCGATTGATATCGACCTCGGTTCACAGGAGCCACCGGACGAGGTCATGTGGTGTCCTTCTGAGGAAGTATCGTGACCAGAGCTAGGGTATACTGGGCCATGAAAGTTAGGTGGAGGGTGGGGTTTCAGTCTACACTCGGCGTCGCTATGAACACCCTCCGGGCATTGTCTAGTGTTAACCTAGAACTGAGTATTAAACGTTATCGGTTACATTTCTCTTCACTTCGGAACAACATGCTGTGTCACCATCGGTGCTGGCCACACTACCGCTGCCCCTCTGGACCCAGATCAGACAAGCATAGCCACCATGAATGTCTATATTCACTATTCTCCCGGACACCTGATTTCTGTGGCTTTGAACCTTCCATAACATATACGCGTTCTCTACAGTACCCAACGTGACAGTATTCAATCATATCATTTACAATCGTCACCCTCGGAAAAAAATTACATAACTTAGCGAGTCTAAAAAGCATATCGAGACTTCTGAAGTCGCATGTGGCATTGCAGTCTTTTCCGGCAAAAATCCGCGCTAGAGATGCATACATGTGCATGCATAGCCATCTCTTGTATTCCTTGGGAACCTTGGGGTGCTGGCCCGACTCTAAATTTCCCGCTGGTGAACTAGAATGCGCTCCCACAACGGCAATATTGACCGAGGATATTGAACGAATGTAGGATTTTCTAGATGTGCAAAGTTGTCAGACCAATTTGTTCGGTGGGATGGGTAATTGTCACAGGAAAAATAGATAATGAGAGTAGGCTTTGAAGGAATTTGTGTCACGCCCGGCCAGTACACAATTATGCAATTTTGTCCAACACAACTCGGCTGCGTAGCCTAAGGTCCAATTGAGTATTGTCCGTCCGCCCTTAATGGGCAAGTGAGATTCGGAATTCGCAGGCGCGTTGAAGCATCTTTAGCGTCCATTATATTTGGAAGCTGATGATCATATGTTCGAAATCATTACAAAATAATTCGGCAAGGGTTCGGCGTACCAAGCTTTGTCCGTTGCGCCGGCTGATGTAACTACGATAAGACGATTCATGGTGGCAGTATGAAGAGAAGTGAATGTAACGATGTGATCACGAAACTCCCCGGAAACTCGAGATGTCGACGAGGACCTGGAAAACGATAATCGGCATTCATCCGGTGATTGTAATGGACTTGTCACTGGGAATATAGGTAAGAAGCAACGCTGGTGTTACCTTTTGCACTGGTATGGTTCCTACTGGTATAGTTATTAAAGGCTGTAGTGATTGCTGGAAAGAAAGGAAGACTAGGTGTAAAAATTATCCCTTCGAGAAGTGGCTCTTACAGACTCAGAGTCGTGGTCACTTGACATTCCTGGTCTAAGAGGTATAGTCTAGTGCAAGGATTCCTGGCACAAATGAACGATATCCATAGCCGACACCAATCATCAGCATAGACGACTATGGTGATACACGCGAAGGGTCTTGCCCGACTTGTCCGCTTTGGTTTATCTTCCCACAGAGAATACTATACAATATTACGTAAGACTCAGATGTGGGACAATAGAATGTTAACACTGGAACGCACAAGTCTAGTTCATCTACAACATTGAGGAGGAGCATTAGTAGATTGCTGGTCTTTCTAGTAGGTAGATCAGATGGTGTCTGGAGGAGAGGCAATCCATATTTAATGTATTTTGCACTGCCTTGATCAAGACAAAGTTATAAGGCGCAAGTTGATGTATTGACATATCGGATTATCATATCAGGGTATGATTAATAGCGTCGCAGTGTAGTTAACAAGTGGGCTATAGCTATACATCTCCATAGTCACATTGAATACTCCAAATACATCCACAATAGGCTTGTCGACTGAAAATCACCCCGATGCACTTACATATAAAAGTAGATACTCGTTCAGCATGCTATACGTTTTAATGAACAAACAGCTTCTGGAAAGCTGAGTAACACGACTGCAATTTGGGCACCGTCCACATCTCAAGCGCTCTTAGGCACACTGTGGCATAGTTACAACCATGGGAAGACTCGAATTACAAGAATATGGTCGCGATGGGGTGGTGTTATGCTACGCAGATGATTCTGAGCTCGTAAGTGATCCACAATGTATAATGCGATCATATGCGGGAAGGCCTTGAAGCTAACACAATAGATAGAGACCCAAAGACCTATGGCACTATTCGCAGGAAGATGTGTCGCAGCAATCATGCCTACATTTCAACCGTCGGAACATCGAAAGTCTGTCTCGGAACGCAAACTGGTGTCTACCATGCACTGCCCTTATTGGGAATCACATGGTGACCAAAGGTTGCTCTATCTGTGTATTCGGCGATGATCATCGGGATGCGGCCGCCATCGAATACAGCTCATCCCCATCCTCCGATGTTAGAGCCGATTTTGAAGAAGTCATAAGAGAATCATCGCCGCGCTGGTCTTTTGATGACCCTGATGTGCAAAAGCTCAATTCCACGGTTGCAACGGAAATTGAGTCGACCGCCAGGAAGACATGGCAGAAGATAAGCATTCCAATTGGCGATATCAAGTTGGAGAAGTTCGGATTGAATTCGAAATGCCCAATATGCTGGGCACATGCTCGCAAAATAGTGCAAGGTACCCCCAAGTTGACAGCTCAAGGGTTCCAAGTTGAATTGAGAACCTTGAGCTGCGAACTGATGTGGTCTTCGCGGATCTCCACCGGTAAGAAGAAGCCACTCAGATACGAGGTTACAATGAAGTTCTCATTCATACAGCACGAACGTGAGGCAATTCATCCGATCCGAATTTACAAGTCTCAGTACATGCTATGTATAGTACCTACCCAAGACGGACAGGGCGTGGACATCATGGACGAACAACCACCGGAACTAGCCGAGATCGTGAGCCCGCTACTGAAGCAGTTTATACACATCGGCGACCTAAGAAATGCTGTCATCGAGCCAACGCAGAGTACGACATCTGATGCGCCTGAGCTGGCAATACCAAGAGCTATAAGTAAGTTTAATCTGAATCTATTGAAAACCGATCCTAACGAATCACTTCAGACTTTCCTCCATCCTTCAGACTGATAGACGTTGAAAGGCAATGTGTTGTGAAGATTGGAAATGCGCACAAGAAGTATTCTGCCATAAGTTATCGATGGGATTCAACCGACACAAATATGCTCACGCGGGACACGCAGGCTGCATTTACCCAACCCGGGTCTTTGTCTCTCGATACCATGTCACGCACTCTGTTCGACTGTATGCTACTAGCCCGACAATTGGATATCCAATACATTTGGATAGACCGCTATTGCATCATACAAGAAGATGACGCGGAAAAGGCTGAGCAGATCCATGCCATGGGCCACATATACTCCCAATCATGGTTGACTATTATTTGCGCGCTGTCTGGAGAAATGCACTCTGGGCTCAGCGGATGGTCCAGACCCTTTAGAAAGCGTACGTTTCAGAGACGTCTGATGGTGGGACCTGCAAGTGGATGGTCAATCTGGAAAACCAACAAAGGTTATATGGATTCACCAGAATGGATGACCCGGGGATGGACGATGCAAGAAGAACACCTTTCTCAACGCCGGATTTACATGCTCGATTTCACGCTTGTCATACATTTAGGGTGTCCAACGTTAATGTATCACGATTTAATCTCGGCTGTCTTAGAGCGCCAGACTATGGACTGCTGCATCAACATTAATCAATCATTATCAGGTACCCTCGGAATGTATCTTGGTCGTTCGCTAGCAATCCCCGAAGACAGAATTAACGCCATTTCCGGACTTTTGAAGAGCCGTGGATTTGAGCATGTTTATGGCATTGGAACCAATAACTTGGTACGCAACATTTGTTGGAAGCCGGTCCATGGATCTCCTCGCTCTCGGAGCTGCTCGAAATTTCCCTCATGGTCGTGGGCCCATTTCAATCGCCGAGCTTCTTGGCCCCCGGATGACGCGCCGACGTCTCGGGCGTTTTGTCGCGTGATGCTGGGAAATGATATCATCCACAAGCCGCGAT
>MJMS01000153.1:0-34490 GCA_002018275.1 Huntiella bhutanensis
GAGAACTCAAACTAGTCGCGGACATGGCGAATTTACGGACGAAGTGGGCCGCCCATTTCGGTCCGTCTACCAGCTAACCGCAGCGGTCGGGAGGTACCATACCTCAGAAGAGAGGGTCAGGACTTGGGATAGACGTTTACCGCCATCTGTAAAGTTCTACGAGCACCATGATTCGGATGACTTTGATCGGTTACTCAAGCGGTAGGCTTTTTGGAGGTTTTTTTGTTGTGTCATTACTCTCATTCTGTTTAGAGGTAGATAGTTATCTTTAATTGCATTGCTGTGTTTCATTCCCGTAATTATGTCCCTTGGAATTTAAGGGTCATTCGAGAAATAAGGGTTTTCTTGTGTCCCCAGAGAAAAAAACCTGAGCAATTCTGGGACGTTACATGTACAATCCACTGATTTCACCATGGAAAAACAACAGTGCTCACTTAGCAGGTCAGTGAGACCGTCACGTGACCTCTGTTTAGTATGGGTGTTGCTGGGCGTAACCAACGTTCTAGTTTACTATTGTTCTATACACCCTATTCATCAGTGGATGTGGCCCTTGCGAACTAATAATAGCGAGTCAAACCCTTATCCATGTATGCATAAAGCTTAAGGGTTGACACCGGTTGGTGGTACTGTCTAAGTGCAAATGTGCATATGCCTAACGCGCCTCACTGGCATGTTACAGGTGATGACACGCGCACCTGACAAACGGGTGAGGATGAGAGATCGATGTTGTATATCGGTCGGTAACATAGAGACCAAGGCATCGCCCACCACAGGTTTTTTTGATACCCAGGATCAAGAGACGTTGCCGTTGTTGAGTTCAGCATAGTTGATGTTGGTGGATGTTTCTTTAACTTTACCGTAGTCTCGGATTAATAACGTGCGGTTGTGCGGTCGGTGCCGCAGGTTGAACGATTTTTTTCCTATTTGAGTGGATCGTACATATCTCCCAGGAAACCGTTTCGATGGCACAGGTTGCTCGGAATCTGGCGGCTCTGTTCAAGTGCCCTACAAACATTGATTGTCGATATATACGGACGGTTTAAAGGAAGTATGTTACGCCATTTTATCGACATCCCTGGGAATTCCCACCCTCTCTTCGGAGCCTTACTGAGCTGCCAACTCGACACCGAGCCCATCATCTAAAACTCTTCGATAATCGGAATGGGGTTTCTTGCTGTGATTCAAACCGGTCAAGTTCCATGGTTTAGGGATTGCCTGGCTCAGGTACAGACATAAATGCCCCGAGACCTTCGTCCAGTCATATTACCACACATTTGTGTAGTCAAGCAAATGAAAGGGTTACCCATCCCGTTAGGGTTATCGATTATCGAGGTAGCATCAGTCACCATATTGTCAATGGATGGCGAGAAGATCAAGCGACTGAGAGTCAAGTTCTAGCAGCACTGCTACACACCAGAGGCCTGTCTTTGATCTGTTTTTCGAACTCCAAACGGTCACGTGGAACCGAGGTCACTGAATGGCGCACGCAAACGAGGGCAGTTGTGATGTATGGGGTCATCGACGGCGACGATGAGATTGTAGCCCGATATCAGGAAAAGGATCGGGAGGTCGGAGGATATATCGATAATTAGACTGCAATGAAGTTGGTGAAATGAAAATTACAGTCGGGGGATGAGATGTCGTGGAAATCATGCGAGACACGGGAGCTGAGGCGCACTGAGTTGGGTTTAGTATTGAAGTGTGGCGTATGTTCGATGGACGTTGAAATGGATGTTCTGGATGAATCTAGATTGCCTTGGGTGGACCGTCAGTTCCCGTATTGCATGGACGTTGAAGTCCTGCTGGGGATATGATTCCAGGAACGCCCTAATTCTGAATCACGAGAGCTTAGTCGATGGTGCAATGGCGACGCACCATGCCAACTAAACAATTATTTGTTTACCAGTGAGATGGATCCACGAACGTTGGTTGTGTAGGAACAAGTAGTTGGATCTCTTGATTGGTATTTTGGTCTGCTTCCTGGAGAGTGGGTTGGCGCTGATCTCAACTGTGCGCATAATGCCGTGAGGCGCCACGGAAGGTTCGACGAGCCAAGATTGCCACCCACGGAACATGTTAGACAGGTCGCCACTGAAGATGGAGACCCACAACTGCGCCCCGGACCCGGGACACACTAGAAACCGGCACGTGACTTGCCCTCATCATACCCCGCTGTATTTCTACTTTAGGAACATCAGTTTTAACTTGAGGGCGGGTGTTTAGGCAGACGCATTTACAGGGCGTTATAGAACTCGAGAGGAGATATTTAGGGCTATGTAGACGCATGATAGGTGTTGTAAGTCCCACTTTCCCATCAAAAATGTATTTTGTAGGTGTGTCAGGTAGTTGTCTCCCCTAAAAGGGGCATTCGCCGGCGGCTTGAGCGTTGAAAGTTGTGCGAGACCCACACACATAAATTCCTCGCTGTTGGCCAGTCTTTCAGATTCCCATTTCTTCTTCTTTTCTTTTCTTCATCACGAATCCGAACCCCTTCCAGCTTTCCGATTTTCTAGTTTACAATCATCGATCTTCATCGATTGTTACCACTCGACACCATTACAACTCAACTACGCTTCACGACCAGCTTCTAGTTCTATACCAGCTTCACTCTAGACCTTTCTCACGCCCTCCTCTCCCGACAATCAACTTGCCTTCTGAGTTCCAACCAAACGGATTCCGATCGCCAATACGACAACTGCCACAGTCAAAGACCTCCTGTCTCAACCTCTTATTTTACAATCCTTTTCATCTCCCATTTGAAGATGTCAACCTCATCGACTAAGGAGTCCCTTAATGCCGTTGTCCAGCAGTCTTCCTCCCAGGCCTAGGATGCCAGCCAGGAAGCTGATGTGGCGACTATGGTCGGAGCACCAAATCAACCCGAAAGTAAGTTCATTACATCAATACGAGCCTCGTAACATAAATGCAAAGAACGATACGGGACTTTGACTCTAACAATTCCATTAGTTGTACATCAACACCAAGTGTCCAAAGGCTCCAATCAAAACGCGAACCGGTGCTTGGTGCCCCTCGCACTTGGCGTGACGGAGGGGATGCGCTTGCCCACTCCTTTCTCTTACGCGTCTTTCGTGGTAACCCTTCACACCGGGGAACAATGTTTCCCTGGAATGCTGCGAACAGCTGGTGCACCAATGTTCACAGTATTGGCTCGGTACTACACCGAGTGGGTGACTGGCATGATGGGCCAGCGTAAACTTGTTTTTCCACCACCAGGATCTCTGGTGGTGATTAACGCCGAGGACCTCTACAGCCTCTTGGATTCAGCTGTGCCAACTCTCCCGGCAGCTGTAGATGGCGCCTTGGCATGCGTGGCCGAATGGTGCAATCGCCGGCTTTCGGGGGATCTTAGGGACGGTGCAACCATCAAGTCGACAATTGCATTACCATCCAACTTCTTCCGCACGATGTCTACCAATCGCGGCAGGAATACCACGAGGTACCTCAAACGCATGGGTATCACGGCGGCGCTGATTGCGTCGGTAGAAACCGTCTTGATACCAGTGTTTGAGGATGCGCAATGGCACCTCCTCGTCGTCAGACCCCAGGCCAAGACGTTTAGTCTCGTACATTCGGGGACAGAAGGCAAGCTACCCGGTCTGCTCCTGTGTCTACGTGACTGGCTCAAGAATTACCTCAAAAGACTCTTTCAACCCATGGAGTGGCACGATGTGGAAATACCAGTGCCAGTAGTGCATCAACAGGAGAGTACTGGTGCTGCCCTCATGTTGAATGCAATCTCCATTGCGCTGGGGTGTGCGCCAATCACAGTATACGATCCACAGGACATCAATTTGTATAGATGGAATATGGCGTCGGTCCTTGTGAACGGGGGTTTCACCGGGGTATTTGATCTAGGGCATATATAGATGCCATGTATTCTAAACCTGGTGGAGTGATATGATGAATTTACCTACGCATATATGTTAGATAGTCTTCCACTTTTAGTGTGTAAAAAAGTCCAGTTTCCTCAAGCAACTTCATGTCATGTGTTCCTCCGCTAATGTCCACTCCGCTGTGGGTGTTACGCCATAAAACCGAGGGGTCCTACGATTTAGTGAGTGGGCACATATTGAAATCATGACAACAAAAGAATGTAAGTCAAAGGTCTAACACCGTACTGCGACGTTCATAGCACAGTGTCTCTTGAGGCTGTAGAGAAAGCCTGTGTGATTTTTGTTCGAGTGGGTACCGGACTTTGGATATTTCCAAAGCAACAGTGGCAAAAGACCTTGAAAGTCTGTTCAAATAGGAGTTTGGCGGATGATACTAGCTGCGTCTCAGTAGAATGGCTCCATCTACGGCAGGATCTACAGAAGGGTGTTCAATCATCCCCGAAAGGTCCGCTTTTTCGGATGCAGAAAATGCACGAGGCATATCGCCCTCGATCTCATTTATTTAGCGCATCCGACGGCGTGATTGTACTTGTGGAACCAATCTCTACAAATGCTACATATGAATACGTTAGTTTCGCGTTGATGAACTTTGATGTGCAAGAAGGGGATTGTCTCTATGCCTTGTAGGGAACAGGCGACATGTCCCGCACCGATCATTTCAAAACCGGGTGCTTTGTGATTGAAGGTTCCGCGTGTAACACTCAGTGAAAATGCTTACCGTCCTCTTCTTATATGAGCACACGCTGCTTCTGTGGCCTATAACTTCTAGACAGAGTATAGGCTCGGTAGCTTGGTGTAAAAAGATTGAAAGTGGTCAACTGTGGTGATCGAAGAAGACAGATAACAACAGAACTGAACATAAAGCAATACCATATTTAAATACGAGATTATCGGGGCAGATCATCGGTGTCTCCAGGGGCGCGGTACAGTAAATGGGTCTCTTCATCTCAACTGTTAGTCATCATACTTAATAAATGTGTTCGACAGTATTCCATTTGGATCCTGACGCACCTCGTCGTGTACTTGGAAACACTTGGGCTGGGAGCCGTTAATATTGAAAACAAGGATGTTCACAAGTGATAATCTCTGTTTAATGCTTTGAGTTCAATCGGGTGATGTGGTCCTTCGAGTCCGTAATTTCTCGAGAACCTATTTAGAATTGCTACGACCAAACCTTGTATTGGTTTACCACATATATCAACAACTTTCGAGTCGGTACAATCGTAAAGAGTGCATTATTTCTCTTTCCCTTGATTATCCAGCTCGACAGTTTTGTCTCACAATTGTCACTCCTAGATTCCTTTACCGCACTTGATTTCTGAAGACCCCAGTAGTAGCATATCTTGTGTTCGGAGTTGAACCGGTTTTCCCGTTCGTTCGCTGTCCCAAATGATTAGTGACGACATCCAGCTAAGCAGGCCTCACGGATTCCTTGGTGTATTACTTGTGACTTGACTCATTCATGGGCCCTGCTGGGAAAATTATTGTGCTTACAGCTACGTGTGCCGTTAGGAATACGCATGTCGGCACCGTATATCAGGGCGTGAAAGGGGTACTCAGAGCCCATAACTAATCCAACTCAATCCTCGTCTAGTTAAATTATAGTCTAGTTAGTCAGTCAATGATGCTTCTCCAACAATGTGCTGTCAACTATGTTGACACAACAATGCCAACACGAAACAGAAACCCCGGTTAATGACACTTCACTACCCATATGAATTGTATTTAGATCTAATGTATGCCTGATGATAGCCAGTAGCTGTTGAGGCTACATCCATGCCTTTTAGCGAAACGTGGTTTATCCGGTTTTGTTGCACGAGTTTTCGCTTCGTGTGACTGGCGGGGACTTTATCCCTTTTGTCCAGGGGTATGGCATGACGTTGGAATAAGGTTTGGTCCGAACCAGGATCCAAGATGATCGGTTCTTGGCATACTCGAGGCATTCCATATATACATGTATACGTTTCTACACCATCTTGAGAACAGATTTTCCATTTATGTGGTGGGAAAAGAAAGGTCCGATCACATCAACCGGGATTTTGATGGGTAAAGTCATGTAACCGTTGTTTTGTCTTTGTCGTTACAATGCGTAATGGCGGTTGTTAAGAAATTGAACCAATGTCATCATTCCAATGGCTCTGTAAAACATAATAATATGGCCTTTTACCGTAATGGAGGGTCCCGTTGCATTATTTCCAACAGAGGACCTTGTCTCACTTTCAATGTGGGCAGGTGTAAACCCATCAACAGTGTACAAGGATGGCAAGGCCCTTCGTCGTCCACAGGACACGGCCAAAACCTATGGTTAGCTTGATTGGTATTCATATGAACCGCCCATATGTTTGAAACATTGTTCACCCGTCACGTCACAATTCAGTCACTTTTTGCACCAGAGTATCACAGACCAAACAGCAATATTATTGCACAACAATTTTATCTACTCCAACAATGGGGAATAAACCGCCAGCAGTTTATCCACAGTAAAATAATGTTTCCACACACGGGGAGATTCCATGAGGCACATCGCGAACGGTCCTTTTTACTCATAGGGACCGATGCAGTCATGGCCGTCGATCTCAACCCACTCTTTGCACCATTCGCACTCGTAGTAATCGTTGCTTGACTGGTTCACGCCGGGACCGGAAATGGGGCTAGCCTCGACGCTGTGAGCTGCAGCGGAGGAATCTCCGACGGAAGTCTATATAATGGCGTTTAAGTTAGACATCGCAAAGTAGGTCATTCTTCAAGTCGGCGCTCACAGTTGTCTGGGCAGTAAAGCACATCTTGATTCTATGTTGCGTGGGGTTTGGAAGTGGTGAGGATGAAATATTGAAGTTTTAATAGTTGTGATGGTGGTCAGAAGTAGGAGATAAACAGAGACAAGAAGACAACAGATGAAGCAGAAACCATAGAGTTTAAGCAGCCGAGTCGACAGGTTACTGATCGGTGCCTCAGTGGAAAGCTACAGTGCGTCTACGTCTATATCATGTTTGCTGGCCACTATAGCATATTTGTTTACCACTACATCATGAACAGATTTCTATGCAATTTTACTCGTCTCTTGTGCCGCAGCCGTCAATACCCCTAAGTGCCTATCCGGAGCAATTCCATAAAATAGATAATTGAAGATGACAAATGAATGTGTTTTTTAGAATGGTCTCTTTACTTTAGGAATCCGCATGTTCCACTGCATTTTCCTTGGAGCAGGCGCAGTTTGGTGATCTTTCCGTTACGTTTTTGTCGAGAGCTATTGCATTACCCCCGAATGGACATATCGTAGCATACGGGCTCCTTCCTCCAACAGAGAGACTCCAAAATACAACTATTGAACAAGCATAGGATATAGAAGGTCCGGGTTTCGCCCTTTTCTGACACCTGTTAACCCAGTTGAATTTTTGGGGACCTGATGATCGCCCTTGTGACTTTCGACTAATAATGAATTAAAACTATAATAATAGCGTTTTCAGACAAGAAAACTCCGGCATGGTATATATGTGCATTGAGTACATTTTTGAGACGCTACACGATGCCTCCAGAAGTTTAGTTTATCATTCCTGTTGAAATACAACGAGCCTCACTGAGTTTTGAAAGATGTGTTCATATTTCACGCCAGAAATACCACCCACCTGATTCTGATGAAATACAGGTGTCTTTCATAAGTTACTATTCCAATGAAGTATAGGCGTACCTTTTTTTTGATGACCTTCAGATGTCTCCAGCTGACAATCTGCCTTGGTGTGATATGTAGTTAAGCGTAGAACGTTTCACGGGCCTTTTTTGTGCAACTTAGGCAGCGATGTCGCCAGTCTACTGGCACGCGATGAGATTTAGGTCAATACTTTTTACAAGACGGAGTGCAGGCCTAACTGTGTGCTTGTATATCCGACATGTTGCATCCCCCCTCACACAACTGTCTGTTGATTGCTCAGCCATGTGTAGACAGGAGACCACCCCCCGTGTTCGAAGCCCTTCGTCTTGGGCGACGAGATGATCTTCATGCGTCCTACAATCCCTTCAAGTTTGACTCTCAGGCATTATTATGTCCTCATCCACTTCACTGGTGTCTGGTCCCACATGTGTGCACCGGGTGTGTCAAAAGTGCTGGTCTGATCTCGTAGCTTATCCTAAATGCCGAAGACATGCGAGTACTTAATTTAGTGTGGCCGATTTGTTCGTTGTAAGTAGCCTTTAGTGTTGATACTATGTAACGAGCTGATGACAGCCGTCTTAGGTGTAGAAAGTACGGGGGAAACTCGGAAAGTAAGCTAGGTCGGCAGTAGGGTTAATATGTGTAACAAGGGTTACACGGGCCAAAGCATCGAAAACATGCCACCACAGGACACCGGTACGGCTGGTTATTTAATATTGCAGATACTAGAAACACCCTGGACATTGACTAGAAGGATGTCGCCGCCGCTCTCACACGTGCAATGAGCTGTTGGAAAGTTCCTATAATGGACATCACACCAACGTCAATATCGAGGGCGGCACAGGACCTAAACATCAACACATAAGAGGCGTTGCGATCACGTTCAGTTTTATAAACAGGTCATTTTGACTTCAAGTAGGATAATACAACGGAGTGCGGTCAAGATTAGACCCTGGTGGGAAAGGAACATATAGCTGTAAGCAGACGGTGGGTTCGTTTGAAAAAGGCTTGATATCACCAAAAGCCCGTTAACTTTCGTCCGCAAGAAACATAGAATTTTGTGTTCAAGCTTGATCTGTAAATATCTGACATTTTGGTCACTGAAAGGCGACGAATAACTTGATATCAGTCAGACATGGTAGGGGACGAGGTATACGAAAAAGCTCTTTACCAAGGTGTGTCTTGTCTGTACACCTCTCGAGGTCTACTCGAGGCATGCATCATACAACATATCCCGATTGAATCACAGCGCCAGACACAATGATTGAGATAAGAGAAAATATTTTTGAACAGTGTAGCCCACGGAAAATGCCGCGTCGGATGGGCAGCGTTTGCGTGGCGCGCGACGACTGAGGCTACCTACTCGTAGGGGCCGATACAATCGTGTCCGTCGATCTCGACCCACTCTCGGCACCACTCGCATTCATAGTAGTCATTGCTCGAATGATTCACCCGGCGCCAAAAATGGTGTGAACCTCGGTGGTATCGGTGGCAGCAGCGAGCTTGCTGGCGGTGTCGGCCTAGTTCGTGAAAATGGGTTAGAATGTTGTTGTGGAGAGCATGTTAGAGACGATATTTACAGTATTCTCCTGAGTGCGAGACACGTTGAAATATTAATGAGAAGGTTGTACAATATGAAGATCGCAGAATTGGGGCTTACAACCGAGGTCTAGAAAGGTGGTGCCCGAAGATGGTTGCAAACTGAAAGCTGATGACAAAGCGGGACGTGGTAAAGAATAAAACAAATGGGCAAACCAGACATGTAAATAGTGGCTTGTAGGAATCACTGATCGGTGTATCTGTGAGCAAGTTCCAGCGGTAAAGCCCCTGTAGCCCGTTAGCTAGGGCATTCGACTCACCAATGTGTTAGGTTGTAGCAACAAACATCGGAAATTGCCTTTTCGGGTAATAACCGTAAACCAAGACACGGACACTTACAAATCATCACTGGATTCTAGATCATTCCTAACAATCTAGGCATGTAGTTGGTCAGCGTGCTTTCTCTCCTGATGAATAAATTGGTAATCCTCGGGTGGTTTGCAGTGGACCGGGAATCATGGTTACAAATCAGTGGGGTGACGGCAATGGCACTCAACGCTCTGCACACTGCCCTCTCTGTTTGTCTTGCCCAAGAATACAGCGACTCTAGTCACGTTCAGGTGCAAGGCATCTAGAACTAAGCACCGTCCTTACAATGTCTAATGAAAAGGGTAACGACTTACGCGGCATTTTTGGGTATATAAACCCGTGTTTTCCCCCGCGTTTGTTTGCAATCCTTTTTCTCCTTTTCATCCACACAGCTTTCAATCCCAACATTCCAAAACAGAACCGTCAACTCTACTGCCTCACAATCGGTGTTATATCTTCCCTTTTAAATCAAGTCCATTCGCACTTCATCATGTGCGTTTCTGTTAATACTTTTTCTACGATTTCCGGCCATGCTACTGGTCACGCCTCGAGCGTTGTGAACGTACGTACTGACATAAAACTACCACATCGCGCAAGAATCCGTTCTAACTTACAACATCTCTACTGTAGTATGGCACTCTGCCGGGCAAGCTTTGTCCGAAATGCCTGGAGAACGACCGGGAGTCCTGGGTGGCCCCAGGGAGGATTTGTAGCAACTGTGGCTATGACAACACCAAGTGAACCTTCGTGATGTCCGGCGCCCGTGACGCCGAGGGGATACCTCGACAGCCTACCGCCGCTTGTCGCTAAAGGCTTCGTTAAATAAAATCACGATAATTCTTCTGTCATGAGATCTTTTATCTCAAACCAGTGACCCTGTTACCCAGATGTTATGACGCCTAATAATTATACGCCGATGGAATGTAATGCTCACTCGACACTCAAGCAATAGAGTCAAGTTTTGCGTCAAGACCTGCGTCAAATTGGTTCGGTCGTGACCTATGAGCCAAACGAAGATATACGTGATGTCTGCCGACAAACTTGTCCATGAATCCGACCTCCATGCGATGCCTGATTTGTGCCAACCGGACTATCTCTCCTGTCCAAGATATGAAGAATACCCGCCGAACACCCAGTACGCCGCCCAGAATTGCATGGTTGTTATGTTGTGTCATGTAGTCGGGCTTTTCCGCCCTGTACCTGGATTTTAACCCTCAATACTGTACGACACTTGATCGTCACGGCTTTTGACACTCCCGTGATCATATAATCTGTCGCAAAGCCTCAGGGGTGATCTAGTAACTTTCACACTTTGAATTGAAGTTATCTTGGCTTGGTGATGTATGTCATTCGGGTTTTTATGGAGCATGGACGGTGATAGGGTTGGTGTTGAATAAGTACATATGTATTTCGGGATGACTTGATAGGAGGCCATGATAGAACTTAGAAGATGCAAGCATTTATTATATCATTACAGTTCACCTATTTTTCATTAACCCTATGTTTCTATAACAATCCTAGGACTTGCTCAACACCATATCTTTACACTGCCAGTTCAATCACTTGATACCCAAGACAGCCTGAAAAGAAACACATATAGGATTTAGGATTTCCATGTCACTTTCAATGTCCAATCTGATTTGTTATACTGGGCTTCGTACCATTCCCCAATTCCCGCAGCCATTTTGCTAGACTTTCATTACCCAGCGCGACTAACATGCCCTCAAGTCCACCTGGTGGTACTCTGAGCTCGAGGGAGTTAAC
The DNA here is from genome assembly GCA_002018275.1 of Huntiella bhutanensis. NCBI lineage: Eukaryota > Fungi > Ascomycota > Sordariomycetes > Microascales > Ceratocystidaceae > Huntiella > Huntiella bhutanensis. The sequence continues at coordinate 11,236 of MJMS01000153.1, forward strand.
CCCCCAATGGCCCACGAAATGTGTCCCTGTCTTCCAAACAGCCCGCCGAGTCACGTCTTGTGTCCAAAGTGGAAGACTTGCACATACTGGGTAGCAAAACCAGCTCACTAAAAGCTCGTCTGCTGCCCATTGTTCCAAGGTACATCATAAATGAGCTATCCCACACATGCGGGCCCATAGGAGTAAGCGGAACAGCTGGAAACGAAATGTCCTCCGATTCCACCTCATCAGAGCTCACCTTTCTCAGCCCGGGGATACCTTCATATCGCAACGGACTTGGTTTATGAAGCGCGGCTCGAAGGAGTAGTTGGTCTTTCATGAACTGTTCCCTGGCCGAGACGGTGGATCGGCAAGGGAAACGTAACTGTTTAGGGCTGTTTTCGTCGGTAAGACTTTTGCAACTAGCAATCCTCGGGGGCTGCTGAAAGGCGCCACCTACACGAGCACCGGTTGGGTTGTATACCGTGTCTCTATGCGGGAAGGCTAAGCTTCTAAGGTAGGTCGTTTTGCTGAGCCGTGTACTCGGACGGACCCTGCCAGTTTGTATTGAGGCGTCATGGCGCCATGTCTGGCCAAAATTGGTAGTTTGTGCCCATTCTTCGTTCTGTAGTTGCAGCCAGCGATGGTGCGCTTCTTCGGGGGTCATCATGACCTGGCGACCTACTTGACTCCAATCAATCTACCACATACATCGTTAGCACATGAGAAACAGGAGGCCGCCGAAGACATTTGGCACTGACATCTCTATAATAGCATTTTTGCGCAGTCACCGCGTGGTAAATTACAATGTCCTGCATTACTTGGCTCCGGCCGCCATCGGGCATGTATGCCTGCCCTATTTTGACCTGAGCTACATATGAGGATAATTCAGTACGTTGAAAAATAACAAAGCAACGGCGGGCTGGTTGTAGATCGACACATCCAGTCCATTTTTCAAGTGTGGTGACAAGACTGGGGTACCAATGATGAATGATCATGTCGACGCGGGCCACCAGGGGAAACATTGGGGACGAAATGAACTCACAGCTTGCTCTCTGACCGTTGAAACGGCTTTGATAGTCGACTGGTGGAGCCATCTTTGGCCAACGGCTAAACAATGGCAACAGTCCAAACAAGACACAGAGGATGAGGTCCAATCCCAGTGATCCGAAAGAATATACGTGGTGAGTGTGTTTTATGTTGGAAAGAAAGGCGTAGATGTTTTTGAAGTGTGCTTTCATGTAAATGTGATTGACTTTCCGTCGTCAAACTGCAGATGAAAACACTCGAAATCCGAAATACTGCAGAGGGTAGCCTTGTGGCCTCTCAAGGGTAGCTTTCGATTTGTGCCAAGCAAGTTCATTCATTGAAATTCAGGGAGGAAGCTACGTGTAGCTTCATGGCCGGATTAGCACTTTCCATGGACATGAACCTGCTCCTATTAAGTCTAGTAAGAACCCCCACGCCTATCAACAGATCTCGCTGTATCTCGACTGAACATCTCAAGTATTGTTTGCCTCGGAGATGTATTAAGGTGATCACTGATACTGTTCTGTCAGGGCACCATATTACTAACCTCTATAGATTCGTGACTACTATTGAAGCACAAAGGTCAACGTTTTGACCTTCGTTTCTAGTTCTTGTAAGACAAAGGACCAGAAGGTCGAAGCTGTCGCGTCAGCCCTATTCTTGGCCATGTACAACCCTAACTACTATGTCCCGCCAAGGCCCAACATAACAAACCAATCTTACACCCCATATTGGACTCAGCAGTTCTTGTGTTTACCAGTGTCTTTGCACATAAATGGCGACGTATATACAGGTACTTTCATTGGCGTGTTGTTCGGGAGTTCACATCGTGGGACCTTCAAATCGCCCCATGTCTTAAACAACTCGCAGCGCACAGCCATCACGTCAGGAGACCCATCATGTCAAGATGAATTCTGTATGCGTCTACATCAACGGTATCTTCATGAATACAATACCAACCGGTGGTATCAGTCAGAAATGGCAGACGTTATCCTGTATCAAAGAGAAAGGGACCAGTGAAAGTCCATGGTGCAGTTCTCACACTCCTTCACAGGAGGGCATACTTTACATGGCCGACATCTCTTGTTTTTGGACTCTCTTTGTTGGGAATTAGTTAGCCCACTCCGTATCACAAAGACCCGTAGCTTGCGGGCAATTCGGGGCCTAGTTTGTCACTCCATAGATTAACGGGGGACGGAGCGAACAGTTTTACCGGGGCAGGTGACGGGGAATCCCTAGTGTGTTATGTTAACCACGTTGAACTCGATACTACGTACCAGAATCGTTAATCATAATTTTCTGTTCTTATTACGTTGAGTCTTCCTTAGTTACTGTGCAGTTCGCTTAAGTTCTTTCGGTCTCGTGTTTTCTTCGGGGTAGGGTTACGGTAGTGGGGTAGGGTTCAATAACAGTCACGTGTTCCGATTGGATGAAGGGGTGTCTTACCGGGTAGCAAGTCATTTGTGGCCGGAAATAAAAGTCTGGACCAAAATGCGAGAATTATGGAATCCCAAAGTAATCATCACCCGCTTCAAGAGTACTCAAGTACGACAGGGCGTCTTGACAAAAGTGCAGTCATGGGATTGTGAGCGGGTGCTGACATGAATGATCCCAGCGTTTTTGTTCTCCCTATGATGTTGGGAAGAAATAATACGACCCGTATGTTTTAGATCAAAGATGAAGCCAGCTGATAAAACTTTCACATTCATCTCTGACTCGCTGCGAGTTTCTAGTTCGTGTGATCAGTGGTAATTTCTTGCCCAGCGCTTCAAGATTGATATTCGCCTTCAGTATACTGCGCTAACACATTCAGCCTTACTTCACACTTGATCGCATCGAATTACACAACACCAAACCTCCTCCAAATATGGAACTCCCGCACTTGTCTCAACCACATTTCGAGTTTGATTCACCCGGATACAAAGTACTAGTGGGACAGACGTTCCACGTGACAATCACTGATTACAGCAAGACTCATTCTAGCTTGCTCACAGCCCAAATGACAGTCACTACCCCTGGGGGTCATTCATTCGTTAGAGATATGGAGCTGATTCGTCATGATCCTGCCGGGTTTGGCTGTCCACTGTATCTAGAAATGTTCGGAACGTGGACTGTGAAGATTGTTGTGTGGGAAGACTGTTCTGATAGACAGATGCCCAACCTCTACTATGAATTATCCCGTTTGTTAGAGGCGGTCTAGAAATTGGGTATTGGTGACGGGAATCTCTCAATTCGGATGGCTTGAGTTCAAGGATGCTGGAATCTTGATGATGCAACCAACGGACGGGAACGATCTCCGTGGGACAGACAGCCTTGAACACCGTACATCAATGGTATTAGCACATCATTCGACCTTTCTGTTGTGGCCGTAACAAGCTCCATCCATATTCATCATCCTTCTCCTGTCATTCTTCAGTGTCATGTTAATGATCTAGAATACCTAGCGTTTAGACAATACTATTCCGAAATAGAAGCACCATGTGATGTAATCAACTCCGCGTTCTGGGGTTGACAGTCTATGACGTTTCATCCAGAACCATTGCATATAAGCCAGATTGCCTCAGGGATTACATCGAGTCAGTTACGAAATTTCCAGGATGCTAACACCAGCTCTAGTCTACGCTCTTAGGGAACATTTGTTAGTCAATGAGCCAAACTGCCTTATTGATGTACTGAATGGGATTGTTGATAGGACCAAGGAGGGCTAACTCGGAGCCATGGAGTATCTGGAAGCAAGTTAATTGGCGGACCTCTATGGGGAGCCATGACCAGGAGGGTTGTTGTTTTTGTTTTCCAGCACTATGGGACTGTTGCATAGGCTACTATATATGAAAGATTCAGATCTGTAAATAATGCCTTGTTCCTCGGGAAATACCATGAGGCCTTTGTCAAAAGTTAATGTGCCGATGCATAGTGATCACTGTGAATATCATAGTATGGAAAAGGGGTCAAGAGGGTGGTATTGGTTATCGTTTGACCACTGTATGTTTAGTTATCCATTTAGTGGAAGAAAAGATGTAGAGATAAAGAGGGAGAGACTATCTTCCCAAGATATTAAGCGCCCGTCTACCACAACAGCCGGGAAACAGCTCGGAACAGAATCTCCTACAGCTGATCAAATCATCCACAATGGTTTGCAGGAATCTCTCTTGTGACGTCACGATGTACCACAGCCCTGGCACCCAATTAACAGAATGCTGTCCGTAATGGCGCAGATATTGTACATTTCTGTGGGGCAATCACAATATTCAATGTGAGTCTTGTTAGAACCAGAGAGAAGGAATATTCGGGTATAGAGGAGCCCAGAGTGGTTGGAGACACAGGTCTACTTTATAACCGAGAGTTCATTGATCCCCAGTTGTGAGAGTGTAACAAACCTTCCGCCCGATTCCCACGTAGCCATGATGCATAATCCCATTTGAACGTGGGACTTGGACACTTGATATCATTGTATGTAGCAAATTCCACAACAGAGAAGCTAATGTCCAGTAATCAAAGTGGTATGAGGTGCGAACGCAGTCTTCTGTCTTGAGGTCGGGCACTCCCACCTAAAATTATTACTAAGCCTAAATCAATGAACTGACGCGGCATTGAGATGCATTCATGGCTGTGGCATGCATAGCGCGTCCTCTATTTGTCACTGCACCATTGAATTCCCGACACTGTCTTTACAATTATAAACGGATCAGGCGGACAGTGCACCAATGTTCCGTCTGGGTGTCGAACACGACGACCTTGCGAGAGTATAACGGGCGTAGGGGAAAAGATTAAAACTGTCAACATAGTAGAAATTTTACCTTTATTGATGGGAGACCAGTAACCGAACAAAGGGACCAAGAGCCACTAATCTCTACATGACTGGCGTCCATTGACACCACAAAAATTCACCCGGTGTTTTTGTAACCGCAGTTACTTCGGATTTTCCCCGGGGCTACCCAGGACTCTGTCTTGTGCTCCCTACAGTTCGGGCAGAGGTTGTCCGACAGTGTTCTGTACATGAGCACAATATTTCCTTCATCCACTCAACGAAGGTAGATCAGTTCCCGACTCATGTACGCGGCAGTGTTGGCCGTGAGCTTACGTTGCCATGAAGAACTAGTTAGTATCACCTATTGGTCTCCTGCAACTTATTGACAACGTGACTCAGGCCAAGAAATCAGTTAAACGCAGACGGTCACCTGGGCTCTCATGCCTGAATTGCTGGACAGTCCTATAATATCCCTTGTGCAATAGTAGGGTTACCCCTAATCGTGCTTCAGAAATATTTGGGATCTGGAAATCCTAGGGTCCGATGAATGTAACAAATTGTATAAATTATTGCGCGTATTCATAGCTGGAAACATTGACTGCATGTAGTCCGACTGATAACCCATAACGTCAGTTATCCATGTAGCTTTCGAGCTTGAAATTTTGGCGACAGTCAAGAATTGGTCCTCCAGGTTGCCGACATGTCAGCCTCTGCCCTGTTTGATGGCTGCTCACTACGTGTTCGCTTCTCACTGTATAGGAATTGCCTCCTATATAGTCCCTGATAGAATAGCACTAGTAACAAAGTCCAAAGGTTCCGCTTCTTTTTGGCGCAGTGGTATGCTGATGCCTCCCAGTCCGTCAANAATTTTGGCGACAGTCAAGAATTGGTCCTCCAGGTTGCCGACATGTCAGCCTCTGCCCTGTTTGATGGCTGCTCACTACATGTTCGCTTCTCACTGTATAGGAATTGCCTCCTATATAGTCCCTGATAGAATAGCACTAGTAACAAAGTCCAAAGGTTCCGCTTCTTTTTGGCGCAGTGGTATGCTGATGCCTCCCAGTCCGTCACGACAACCCTGCAAGAAGTTACCAAATTGGTTAAGCACTTACCGAATTGGGGTTTACACAAGCAGCAGGGTTCCTTTTCCCATGCAAACCTGTAAAACCAGAACAGGTGACGTATTTTACAGGGGCTATCCATCGTCGGTGTGTGCGTTTGTACATACATACAATGAGCGTATTGAACGTCAATGGATGACCAGGAGTTGTCAGCTACTAAGTGTTGAAACTTCAGACAGTCTTATCACATACCCAGTCCTTCCCACTAATGCTCTACATTCATAAGGTATGGATGAGTCCCAGGTGCCTCCCGTCGAGATTGACTGGGAAACTGTCGGAGCCTACACCGGTATTCCGGCCTGGGCTGCATTTGGACACTGGGATTGAATTCACGCGAAATATCCCGGGCTATTCCTGCGGAGTCTCCAAATGCGCGCCGAATCCATGGGGCGGGGCTGCTCTGACGCATTATCGATAGCCCAGTCCACAGCTGGCCTGGTGTTTTCCACTGCGGTGGAGGCGCCGATTGTCTGATTAGAGCAGAACACCCCCGGGAGCTCCACGACTGCCCCAGTTAGGCAGGGAAAAGGACGCGCAGTCCCCTGTCCATGTCAAAGATGACGCTGTGTCTGCACCTAGCTCATGCGACAGAGTAACTGAATAACTTGGCGACTGGAGGCAGACCGCAGCGAGCGTCCCTGCCGGTGCCGACGGTATTCCTTCACTATACTACTTCGCCCCAACTTCACGCAAATCGTCGATTCTTCAATCGACCGAAGGGTTACATCTGGAACCTGATGAACCGGAACGGATCTTGGATGTCTTGCCAAAGAATTGCTGTGTTAACTCGCCTAATGACCACGAAGAGCCGATGTTGATGGCAGCTGAGACCGCGGATTCGCCATCGCACCATCAGCCCAGTGGGTCCAGCACTAATGGCACGTTAGCCACTGAAATATTCCCGCTTGCTGATCAACTAGCTAATCAGCGTGGAGATACAATGGCTGATAACGGCCCAGCCAAAACCGTCAGCCTGCTAGACCTCACAGCTGGTAGCGTCTCTGACACTGGGGATAAGCCGGCTTCCTTCGGTGCAACGAAGCTTTGTGGGCATGTGACGTGAGACACCCGGCACATGGCATTATCAGCACTGATGTTGATAGAGTCGCAGGCCCAGGTAGACAATGTGTCTGGCGCGTTTGCCCGGGAGTAGAGGTGGCACTCTGATAAACAACCTCCGAAGCAACGGACAGAAGGCTTCATTCTGTGTTATTGATAGAAGTTGAAATCGTGATTTGGCGCGTTCTGCCCCCAGATTCGACGACTGAGGGGTACTCAAAAGGTGGAAATAAGGCAACGCGTGTGCCGAAGGTCTGGGGGAAACCGGGGTACAAACGCTATCTTTGCGAACAGTTCGCAAGGACAGTTCGTCAATAGTGAGCTTCAGTCCCAAGTAGAAAGAAGAGACAATTAACTTTGTACTTTACATTTTTACATTGCAAACCATGTCAGGGAATGAAGGTCGTAGTCACGGAAACAGGTTCAAGAGGGAGTCAAGTGCATGAATTGTAATGTATTGAAGTATGTTATCATGTATACTTGGACTGATTTGACTATGCACCGAACTACAGATATACCAGATACCCGAAGCACATTAACACGCCACTTCAGCAAGGTCGAAACACTGAATCCGTCAACAGGTTCCACCAATGTATGTTGCCAACCCGTCGCAAAAGAGAGACTCATCAATGCTCGTGACATTCGATTTGGCGTGTGAGAGATGAGTGCAACTCATAATCGTACCCATTAGGGCCAGGTCTTAGGATTTGGACTGTGACTTCATACACACCAGGCAGAGAAAGATATAACTCGCTGCTGAAGGCCCCACCTTCATAGCCAATGGGACTCATATACACATTGGAGGTTTGGCCGCGCGGGTCCCGGATAGTCATCGTGCCAGAAAATCCACGGCTGGAACAGAGTGAAACATCGCTGCAGAGGATGTGGATAAATTGGCCAACATATCCCGAGGTTGGGATGTCATTTAAGGCGAAGTGAGAAAACTTAGGAGGTGGGTTGAAGTGTTTTGGTAATGCAGTGAGAACAAATTTAAATGCGGTTGAAGTGATTGGTTGCTACAATAAATCTAGGTCTCAAGAGAATGGGAATGACCAGATCTATATACACATGGGTTGCTGGTAATTTCACAATGGGCTTTGGATACCACCCCACCGGGCCCGCCAGCCGTGAAGGAAACTGTAAGAACCCTTTGTCTCACTTCAAAGTACAGATACCGCGTTATCCGCTCATTCAACTGAACGGGATACACGATACTCGTAGAACAAGAAGAGACAAATAAAGAATAGGTTCCAGACACCTCCATCAGACAGCGTGGCTCCTTGACGACGCTTAAGCATCTACATACAGACAAAGACGCACCGCAGAATCCGCGAATGATTAACCTTTCACATCTCCTTTGTTGAGAAACACAAGACATAGCCTCAAAGAACCATAGATCCGGTACGAGTTGACGTTGCAATCACGTGTAGGAAGTCCGGCGGCCAATGCTAATGCACAGAAAAGGAGAGAAAGTCACTAGACAACGAAGGCAATGTGTGGCAGGGCAGAACTACAATAGACTCCCTATCGGTATCGTGATACCTGATTAAAACATGGTTTGCATTCTTTGTTCAAGCCAGAACAAAGGATCTTTGGCCCATGACCGAACCAGCAATCGTAACGTCATTTTCGGCTCTTCCCGCTGTGACGGCCCCCCCTGCTGAGCACTATCTTTAAATCAAACAAAGACACTGGATACAACACTTTGTGCCAGTTTCAGGCTTGATCGTTGGGAGATAATGACGAATGTGGACGAGGAGACTGTAATGATCATCAGGGGCCATCACCACAACGTGCCAGGCTTTTCTAAACGATGTTCAGAGGATTAGATACAGAACATTCAACTTTGCCACGTTGCACATCGTTAGAGGCTTAAGGTGACCTATCCATTGTAAACCGAGTGAGTTGGAAAATTGTCTATGACGGCGGCCCTGGCACCTGGCATGTCTATTTATTTTATTTATTTATTCATTTCTTGTTCTGTTTATAACCTGATTAGCAGGACTAGGTCCTATATGTGCAGGCCGGGACACCGGGCATGTCGTCATTCCACCGAGACATCGTGAATCTAACTAGGGTTAGTCGACACATGTTTTATACGTACGATATCACTAACCCTAGTCATGAGGCTTAAATCATCAACCGAAATCCTCTCTGGTGCACACTTATATCTACCACTGCCGCGCCGATTAACGTCTGGAATCTCATGGTCATAGACCTCTATTATTCTTCTTAGTTTACGCCAGCAACATAGCCAATGCAAAACTCACCGTTTTGGAGCTTGTTGACACAGTCGTAGCTTCGTGCCATTGAGGTTAACACATCCTTAGGTACACCTTAGGGTTACAGTAGATCAGCAGTGAAAACCCTTGAACATGCATGTTTAGACAGCAAAATCGCCCGCTTAACCAACACATCAGAATATGGGGGGAGACGAAGCTCCACCCCGGAGTCTATTAGCGCATCCGAACCCATCTAGCCAGCCTCGGACTCTCAGGGCCGATGAAATGACAATCTGGAACAATCATGCGTGGTTGGGACACTCCCCTCAAAGATTAGAGCACCAAACCGAGACAGGCGGTCTTTCCCAATGCGCCCACTCACAAACGACCTGCCTCTGTCCACCCGTTACGCCGTTGTAAAGACCTGGAAGTTGTTGCGGAGCAGGTCAACGGGTTGGCTACCACGATATGACAATGCTTCGAATAGCCGTGACACCACTGAAACTACAGCCGTCCGGCTCTCGATGTATTGCTTCTGAGGCTCACTCGGTGTGGGGACAACAAAGTCTTGTTATCTACCCGCCGAATCATGCCTAGCAAACAACGTTGTATGTACATATCTCGTGCCAGAAGAATACGAAGAGAGTTTGCGTAGTGCTCTGTAGTAGCCCTTCTGGTGGGGAAGTGTCACTATCCCAAATGTCGTGATATTGCACGCCACCAAGGGGCTTGTTGAAACACACAACACACTTTAGCTTTAGTTCAGCGGTAGTTTTAGTACCTCTCAACTCACGGTATATTTCGCACGTGACAGCCTTTCATTGTTGACCTTGAAAACCCGCGGTATCATGATCAAATGGCATGTCGATTGGCCAGTTGTTAGAACTGTACGCATTGACGAGACAATACTAGTGACGCGCCCCACATCCTATACTCATATCTGGATGATGGTCTGTATCTCTCGGCTAAGTATTGAGTTGAACTACGCCTACTGAAAAGCTAGACAACGAAAGCAAGCCTGCAAACGAAAAACTGCACTTTTAATGCTGCGTATCGTATATCAAAGTTTCACCCGTTGTCTACAGTGTTCGCGTACCGGACAAGAGTCTCTTCCTACGTTGCATACCTATGTCAATATCCCACAAATAATACACTGGCGTAGTGGTGCTTCACTACGGGTCGCCCATAAACCCGCATCGGCATGCCATCTCTGGAAAGTTGTGACGGTCGGTTTTCTTAAGCCGGGAATTCGAGATTTTGAAGGCGGCCCTTATTCTTCCAGATTCCTTTTGTCTGCGGATTACCTACACATGTGCCAAGTCTGCAATTTGTGCAGGATGACTGGATTGGAAGGATGAAACCAAAACGGACACGCATATCAGACTGTGGACTGTGTCTTAGCCAGGTTGAGGAGCCCATAACCAATACAAAGGTGCAAACATCGTCTAAGACGTGATTCACTATACAGGTTCGGGTGGCGGGAGTGAAAGTGAATTACGTCGGGGGCAATTGTCCCACGCTAGAACTTGAATTCACCCCGCTGGGGAGATCGTTTGTTAGTCAAACATACATGTATCACGCAGAGGGTGAAAGGGTTAGTCCGTCCAAATCCTCTGAACTCCGAGCTAACGAAGGATGACGACTGCTACCGAGCCAGAGAAAGACAGTCACAAAGATGTACGAATTCCGTGCGAGTACATTTTCGTATACATGTAGCGTGTATCCTTGGGAGATAGCCTTGAAACAAGGACGAGGTCTCTCACTCGCGAATGAGTAAGGGCGTATTAAGTTATCATGTTGTGACAGGAAACCTTTCTCATGAATCAAGCACATATTTTTAGTCACGTTTGGGATAGAGTCAAGGTTTAACGGCAAACTCAATGGGGTTTCTATTTATCCTTTTTCACGGGGCACATCAACAACGATTTATTCAGTGGCTGTATTCGCGAAGATCCGGTAGAGTAGGTAACATCGATTGAAGATACCATTAATTCTGATATCCACAGTTTCCGCAGTTCCGACCCGCAGCAACCCAAGACTCTTGCCCATTGGCCTTGCAGCGGGGGCAGAGCGTCCCAGGCAGGGTGTTGTTCTATTGAGAGGAAGAAAGGTTAGCCTTGTCTGAGTGGATTTAGGTTATATTTCTGGTGTGCTTACGTTAACCAGGCCAGCGACAAGGCTGGTGGCGGGGACGGCGTTGGTAGTGTTCTTCTGAAGACACATTTTGGTGATGAAGTTGATTTCAATGTGGATGGAAAGAAAAAGTTGGTAAGGTGATTGGATCGAAAACAATTAAACTTGGATGAAGGAAAAGTTGGATGGATGGAAGTTTGAAGAGGAAGAGAAAAATTGAAAGCCCCCACGGCCAAAAGACCACCTTAAATACCCAAAATTGGTTACGTGTGTGCCTGCCCGATGCTATCCTTTGAGAAATAATCCGGGTCCTTTCCACAATTGTTGTTATCCACTGGAAGTAAGGCCCAATTCTACATACATATCACGTGTTGACTGCATTGCTATTGTGGCCAGGTTCCTATTGACCTGGCTGGACGCAAACAACTGAACCGTGGTGCGGGCTATTTCCTCTTTGGGCATCTCGTCGATAGACATGGACCATCTGTCTGCTCTGTCACGTGCTGGGGGTTTGAGAAAATTCACCTGGATAACCCTAATACTGTGTCGCCCCGGTTAGTTCGCCGGGTGATCGGACACAAAGGAGTAGCCAGTCTCTTTCGTATTCTAGATTGAGATCTAGAGGTTAGCACCCACAAGGGATCCTTTTTGTTAGTCTTTATGCCTGGTTCAACAAAGGAGAACTAGCAACACGGGAATGCATCAGGGGAACATGCAGACATTAAAATGGCCTTAATACGGTAAAATCTGAAGAACAATTGCATTGTGTCTATGCTGAATCACGGTTGTGTCGAGAAAACTTGTGGTATAACCGCTAGTGTGTGGAGAATCAAACGTAAACTGTATTACTATGAACCAAATACTTCATTGATGAACTCGTAATCGTCAAGCGCCTAACTTCATGTCATATTTGGCGCACTATTGCGCATAGCATTGAATTCTGTGTGTGTGAGAGGAGTACAATCCGTGATAGTAGCCATCCCGACTAAGTTTGAGGATTTGGACCGTGACTTTGTAGCGTCCTGGCATAGATAAATAGCATTCGCTTCTGAAGGCTCCGCCATCAAAGCCAGCTGGGTTCATCACCACGTCGCATGTTTGGTGTTGTGGGTCGCGGATTGTCATGGCAGCAGAGAAGCCACGACTGGATCTGCCAGACATGTTACTGCATAGAATGTGCAGAGTCTGACCAATGTAACCGAAGGATCGGTTATCTGTCAAATCCAAGATAGGACGCATTGTGACGAAGCTCAATATGTCGCGAATGTTGTTATTGGGAGGCTTAATAGAAACAGGTAAATGTGATTGAATTTGATGGTTTACATTCAGACTCACTGACCTCGAAGGTCGGTGGCCTACATTATATACATGTTTTGAGGGGGTATCTAGTGGTGATATTGAAAGTAATGCTCCGGGCCGACCGAGCATCAATGAATGATAGTGATAGAGTGGGAGTCAGGGGCAGAACCCCCGATTGTTTTACTCCTTGGGTGTCTTGGCAAAGGCACACTGGTTAGAGACAGTTCAACAAGGCGTCAGGAAAGCCCGGAACTGTCTATGTGCTACTGCAAGTCTTTCACAACCTCCGAATCCACGCGTGTACACAAAGATCTTCGGGATTAGCCGTATATAGTTACTGTACTGTTGGGACTAATCGGTTTGGGCGAGGTAAAGCGTCATAATCAAACGAGGGACTAGTCGTGCCGACAATATTGTAGAGTGGTCTGACTCGGCAACGCCCTTCAATGTGAATGGTCTCAAGTTCATTGGGAGATAGGGAAGTTGTGTATGTAGGTGAACCCTCGAAGCTGGGTATATCAACAAAGAAGTGTCCCATAGAACGATCAGACACATGTTTTGTCCCCGCTTGAACAAAGGAATGTGACGGATGTTCAATCCAACAGTCGTGCCGTCACTTTCGGCACTTCCCATTGTGACAGGCGATCCCCCTGTGTCTCTGAATCCTTCATGCAAGGAACGACTTCCCTATCATCGGTAGCCTACACAAAGAGATTGTTATGGTTGGATAAGCCGAGCCGACTATTTGGCTACTTTGCTTCGGGATACCCTGTTGTTGGTACAACGCCTTCTCTTTCTTTTTCCGTGACCCATGGTTTTGTTCGAAAAACGATAATGTCGGCCCTTGCGACTGGCTCGGAACCGAAGATTCCGTGTGATGACATCCCAAACAGGGGCGATTTGGAAGACGAGGGCGCACGATGTAATGGAACGGTACAGGCTCGGATACATGGCACCGTAGCGATCATGTGGAACAAAGATTATTTAGGTTTTGAGATCTCAACCAGGTGACGTCATTTTCGGCACTTCCCGAGATGACACGCGTGGTGTGGATCTTCTTTTGACAGAATCCTTTGTGCCAGGGGCCATCTCCTTTGCCCTGCAAAATAACACAAAGGATATCGTTTTGTTGGATGACATGTGTCGATGGTCTTTGTTGGGCTCTTCGAGATAGCCGGACAAAGGAGTTATAAAGAGAAACGTCACGACCGGGGTCGTCAATGCCGTACACTAGCTCGTATCAACGAAGACTCTCCGCTTTCTTTTCCTATATGAGTGCCAATTCATCACCGCAAATCTTCCTCACAAACCATTACTTTCTCTATCAAATCAGTTTGCACATCACTCCATCACATCAATTCAACAACCTCATCTCACCCTCATCAAAGACTTTGAATCCTGTAAAGCTACCAAATCATTCACTACATTCCACGAAAACTTCTACATCCATACAAAATGTCTCACCACTTCCAATTCGATTCGCTCCCAGCTACCTGCTACGTTGGAGAAGCCATCTACATCAACTGCAGCGATGTCTATCGCGCTCTAGATACTGGTATCTTGGCTGCAGTGACCATTCGTGATCCCCGCGGCCATTACAGCAACAACTCCATGATATCTTGTGGGCGCGGTCTCGTCGCTTTCGAATCAAGCTTTGTGCCTGCACACGCGGGAAAGTACGAAATCAAGGTTCATTTTATGAAACAATACTTCGATGAAAGACCAACGGCAATTCACTCCGTTCTGTCTGCGTTTATCACAGCTTACAGATGTTAAACTGGCGCCGGCGTGAGGATTGATTCAGCTCGGGTGATTCTTCCAAACAATTCACTCCCAACCTTCTCTATAGAATAGACTTTTTTTAAATATACTACTCGCCACTTGTCTGAAATGTATTCCATCTCTTATTTCAAAAGTGACTAAGCCACCTATTTCGTTATGTTAACCCTGTAGTGTGTGTATCCTAATGTAGCTACGCCATATCGGTATCCAGTGCTCTCAATTGACGAGAACCATCTACTTTGCTCGTACTGTCAGGCTCAACCATTGGATTGGACTATGGGATTGTCCTTGGCTTGTGTCGTTATCTTTTTAACAACTTCTATTGCTTTAGGAATTTCGCTCGTAGACATGGATCTCCAAGTCTCTCCATAGGCTAAGCCTGCATGAGAGTAATGAATACTAAAACAATGGACCTCCAGTCTGAGGGGTCACGTGCCTGGGGTTTGGAGCCATTCTGCCCAACCCTAACACCGGTTTCCGCAATATCTGACTGTAATGTTTGGGGGGGGGGGAATATTTATTTGGAGACCCGTTGAAGCCCTACACAAGTATTTTCTGGCCCTGGAGGCAAAAAACGCTGTTTATGACGTCTGCCTGCCTCAGAACGAGTTTACAGCAGACATTCGGTTATGCCAGGCTGACGGCACCTCGTTCATGGCCCCACATGGAAGCGTTCTATGCGCCTATCTGCATGTGAGACCTAACTAATCTATGTAACTGTATGTACCGAATTCCATGGTGAAAAGCCTCGTGTCGAAACATTGGTACCGTTTGAGGGTAGAACCTAGGGCACGCTATTGAGCCCATGCCGTCAGACGTACAGTTACCCCCAACTTCTAATCACGAAACATCCCCGCCTTGTCGGTCATTGAAACCCACAACACGCAGAAACCATGATAGAACAGCATATTCATAACTTGTCGGTGGTGTATGATCGTATAGTTCCGATACCAGCTATCCGGAGGGTTTAAGAAATCCCACCCAATCGTCTTCCGTTTGCACGTATCGGTCTAGACAGATCTGATACCAATGTCGATTTAACGCTAGAACACACCGAGTGATGTCGATGGAATGGAAAGGTGGCATAGCGGGTCAACCCTCGTCAAGGGGCATGCCGGATCAGTGCTATCAGGCGCTGTGGGGGATGCCGCCTCGCATGGAGGAAACCTATCTACATAGGCGGCCTAAGGTCAATAAGAGTAGACCGTGATAAGGTTAGCACACATGCGAACCTTGAGAAAGTAGGCCTATGCGTGTAGATGACGTCTGCGGACAGTAACAAACCAAAGTCAAGCGCAAGTAGCTAACAGCATTCCAATAACCACACCTGGACGAGCCCTTCCGGTGTTGGTACTACATGAACTTGTATACAGGAGCAGAGACTTCAAGGAAGGGGATCGTCCGTTCAGAACGACTTTCATCGTAAAGGCGTGGGTGGAAATGGTTCCGACTGAAAGGTTAGTATTTACGCCCAACGGTCGGTCTTTGAAGATGACGCATCTTTGCTCATGGCCTTGATGAGAAATTGCGTGGTATGAAGGCGACAATCTTACATAAACATCTTAGAAACAGGCATCCTAACTATACCTCCACAATGAAAATACTGATGTGACCTAATGATGTCGTGTATACGTATGGAACAAGGTATCACAGGTAAATTGATTGTATTCATATATATCGTAAACAGCTATCACATAACAAAGACCAGTTATATGCACACAGAGACTTCATGTCCCTGACCCGCTTCAGGGTTTCCAAAAAGCCAGCCCTGTCAATCAAGGCTGATAAACCCCCAGGGTCGCCGGGAAACTGTTGCCAGACGACCATGTGTACATATGTATCGTAGTGTGAACGGAGTACTGCAGCAATAGAACTGTGGTACCTAACATCATTTGAGGGATCGGGGTGATGATGGTTGGCACCCCCAGCAAAGAATTCGTGGTTGCGCGCCGTGTGCCAATGTTCTTCGTTGAAATCAGCATTGCTCGCGGTCACTTCCTGGTTGAGGCCGAGATCCGGGAGAGGGAGGTCATGTCTAGTCACCTGGTGAACTTCCTGCCCTTCAAGGCTTTGGTTAAGCCGTCGGCTTTCTGGTGTTCAGTCCCAACCTTGATGATCATGATGCGGCCCTGTTCAACCTCTTGTGGTAGCCAATGATTGCGGATATCCAAGTGGCGTAGTTTGGATCTGTTTGGGGCCTCGGGCGCCGTCAGTAGGTACAGAGTTTGTTGGTCGTCACACTGGATTTGTAGCGGACGTTGGACAGCTTGACCTAGGTGTTCGGGGAGTCTGGCCATCCACATTCCCTCTCTGGTGGCGCTAGCACATTGTCAATTGGGTATGGAGATGTGTTAGCATGGTGACGTCACAAGAGTGGCCCCTGCACAGCATCCTTGGTTCAGCTGTGCGAGATTACGTTTCTACCTGTTGCCCGGCTATTGTGATAAACGGGCGCTTAATATCTTGGGGATATAGTCTCTCCCCTTCTCCCTCTTTCTCCCTTCTCCTCTCTCTCTTCTAGATAGATAACTGAACACACAGTGACCGAACAATAGCCAATACAACTATCTTGTCCCCTTCTCCATACTCTGATATTCACAACTATAACCACACTTTAGCACACATGCTACTAGTCCTGCCTCTGTGGTTGATGTAGGGACACATGCTTGTTTTGTAGCCTTGCAGTGAACCACTATACCCCAGACCAAGATGGCGAGGCCCTGAGTTGACTTGGATCCCTTGCGACCCGCGAATGAAGCATCCCCGTAAATGTCGAGGGGTGGTGTGTTATCAGAACCTCCGGTAATTTCTAGGCCTCGAGAGGCCGTGGACTGGATATAGCGGACGACTCGAACTAGGCGGGCCGAGTGATGTTCCGACGGGTCACAAGCGAACTCGCCGAAGCGGTTAACAGCACACTGGATGTCGTGGCTGGTGACCCTGACTTTGTCAATCCGGTCCCACGACGCCACGAACATTTACTTCGTGTTGTCATAAGCACAGTTGCTGCAAATCCTGCCAGGGGCGGCCCAGGATTCGCGGTCGTCCTCTAGGCATTTGGGGCACAGCTTGCCCCGCAGAGTTTCCTGCTATAGCCGAGATGGTATTGTTCAGTACATACTCTTGTACGGTTTGTTGTTATTTATTGATACGTACGTTGACCAGGCTAGAAGAATGGCCGACAGAGGTGAAAGTGGTTTATTTGTACTTGCACATGTTTAGGATGCAAGTTGTTGAATGTTGTAGGTGGATCAGGTACCACACGTGAAGATTATAACTGAAATTTGAAGGTTGAAAGTCAAAAATTTGGGGTTGATAGGCGTGTAGTGGAAAAGGGTGAAGAAAATTTCCAATTGAGTGGGGAGAAAAAGACAAACTTATATACCCCAAACACGACTCGCAAGCGTTTACCATTTCTCGATTCTACCGGAAGTGAAGTTGAGTCTTTCTAGGTGAGGCTGAGTTTGTTTCTATCAGGGTTGAAATCACAGCTACTGTTAAACAAACGTTACTTGTCGTGAAGAGGTTAGCTCCCAATTAGTTCAGCGACCTCTCTGGGCACCACTGGACTCCACCCGGAAGTGACCGCGATATTGGCCCTCTAGGGGACCACACTGACCATGTCCTTGCCTAAATAGGTTTGAATGTTCCCGAAGTAGGTCTGGATTGGTAATGGTGACTCTCTTGAGCAGTGGCTATTTCATAGAACGACGCTTTCTGACGTTGTTTGCCGCGGGCAACAAAACTGACATAAACAATGGCCCGGTGGGCATGTTATAGGGGCTCGACCAGTAAAACCTACCCAGTGAGATACCAACCAGTAACCAGAACGGACAATTTTTTGAGTTATCCCGGGCTTCTAAATCGTTCGTATTTACATTTCAGATTATTTTTTCGTCACCCTGCACTACCAGATTCCTGCTCTATCATTCCAGACTCAAAGCACCCAACCATGAAGAGGGTGGTTCCGGTTTCCTACTCCGTGTAGGGGGTTGTTCCAAAGTCTGAGACTCGACGCTACCGCCAACAAGAACTGACACCAAACCAATCTGTTTCGTGGGATTTTCAAGAGAGGCCTCTTTCAATGCAGATTAGGTGAAGCGACGTTAACGACCGATCAAACCCATCTTCATCGTACAAACGTTGAAGGTATGAAAGAATCATGTAGTAAAGCCTGTTCTGTCCCCCAGACGATCAGTGCGTGACAACTAGTCCTTTCGTTTAATTCACTCGCGACGAAAGTCTAAAGCTACCGACGTATTGTCCACACATTTAGAAGAGCCTTATTTTTTAAATACGGACTGTCGCTAGGTACGCTCCTGTACAATCAACAATGTAGCCAACGGCGGTTTATCCTTTCACCATTATATTACCTTTGTGACAAAATATAGTATGTATGGTGGCATTCTCGGCTCCTTTTACCAATCACGTGTTCAAACTGTGGGCGACATAAACTTGCGATGGGACAATATTTATTAAACTAACAACAGGAGTTCCAACACATATCAACCTTTTGCGTTTTGTCTATCGACGGACCGGCGCCCGACAAAGACAATTGGCCAAGCTAGCTAGTGGAAGATCTGCCTTGGCCGACAACACATATTTATTTGGTGTTGTCGTAGCCACACGCGGTGCAAATTCGACCAGGGGCCACCCAGGACTCGCGATCCTCCTCCAAGCACTTGGGACAGAGCTTCCCGGGCAAAGTGCCGTACTACAGTAGAGAGGGTTTTGGTTAGAACAGAGTCTTGCATGACATGGTGATGTTGAATAGTACATACGTTCTTAAGGCCAGTCGCTTGGTCAACGACAGCGACAGCAGAAATGATCTTCTTTAATTAGCACATTGTGAGAAGCGCAGGTCGATGAATCGAAGACAAAATTAAAGTGAGAGCTTGTATGATTGGCAATTGATGAATGAAAACCAGGAAGATGTGGAGTGGATGAGTGTGTTTAGGAAAAGGAGAGAAAGAATTTGGAACTCGGTCTGGGGGAAAGCACGACTTTAAATACCCAAAAAGGCCGCGTAACCGCTTGCCATTTCCTCGATACATTCAAAGTTATTCAAGTTGTTTCTCCTTTCACGCGGCTTCCTGCTTTAACTTGGCGCGGATCTGAGTTCCTACTCAATTTCAGGACTTAATCATACCTGCGTTGGACTGTCGTTAGGTTATTCCCCTTTCGGGTATTTCTTGGCCCGTGTCATCGCTCCCCTGTACGAGCCTAATGCAGGAAAGACTAGTACGCACGGGACCTTATTTGGGTGCTGGACCAACCTTCAGGATCGCTTGACGCTAGGGCTCTAATTGACGTCAAAGTTGATTTCAACGCCTTCTCATGTCCCAATGAATATGTACCAATACCAACGCTGACCTTAGAAACATATGATAAAATTTTCGCAAAAGAGGGCAGTACAGCACGGGCCCAAGGAAAACTCATTAACCGCCACATCTACCACGCCACCTGAAGCAATTCCCGTTAGCAAGAGGAAATCATCATGATGTACAATTGCATGGTATCAGTGCATTTGTAAACACTATTCCGGGCCCACTTCGATGCTCCCAGAAGCTGCCACTGTGCTGATTTTCGCCCGCTGCATATTGGTCATGTACATTCCTAGATAGATATGAATGTGCCAGAACCCAACCTTGATTTGTAATGGTTACACTCTTAGCCAGTGGTCACTGCCCAAACAGACAATATCATGTCTTCCTTGCCCCGCCAAAAATCATTGATATGGCCACAGGCTTGACAGTTGGGTTACAGAGGCTTTACCACTAACACTAACCCACTGAGGCACCAATCAGTAATCCTGTCTAAAAAGTATTTAAAATTGCTATTTTTCTGCTCCCTCAACTTTGTATTTCCTTTCATTTGTTCACCACATCTCACTACCGGATTGCCAGTCTACAACTTCTACTCCAAAGATCCCAAGTTTACGAACTATAAACGAACCCGACCACCAATTATCAACATGTGCTTCGCGAACCACACGACTGTAAGTTGTCTGTCAAATTGACTTTTGGATTCTGTTATCTAACTCATTATAACCCTCTAGCCTTGCGCGTCCGCCGAGAGCGCCCAGCCCACTGCTGCCGCTGGCCCCGGTGTCAACCATTCATCGAACGATTATTACGAATGTGAATGGTGTAGAGAGTGGGTTGAAATCGATGGTCACGACTGCATCGGGCCTTACGAGTGATCAGGCTCGATTACATTGCACCATTGAAACGAAGGCTCCACAAAGCAGGGTTTTCGGGGTGAATTTGATCGTTGATCAGCCCAGTGAACGTTGTTGATGTTCATGCGCTAGTTTGTTAAAATATATGTTAATGTCTCAATTCTTACTTTCCCCTCAGTAATTGAACCATGATGTGGCATGTTAGCTAAGCTCTTCCTACTTTACAATATGGTGACAACCTATAGTCTTTATGTTGCTCACAAAGTCATACTCTTCGTAACTGACTCAAACCAGCATGGCCATGTGTTGTCTCTCCAGACTGTTTGAGCCGTGGCATTAAACTCCACAGCCCGCGATAGTCAATGCGACCGTTGGGCTGAACCGGATGGGTTTCTGACACCATGGCATCACCGACCGTAACCACCTGCCATGACTCTCTCACATTGCGGGTTGTGGGCTGGTGTACTTGGTGGAAAGTTCATGTGAGGCTAGAAGCACTTCACTCCCGAGAAAAAAGCTGACCGGTGTCCCAGTCATGATTCTAGCGAAGATTTACACCCCGTGTCCCCTTGTCATCATATCCGCAACCAACTTCTTGGCAATACATCTAGCAACCTCTTTTACTTATTCCAATTCAGTCTTCACTTCCCAAATACTGCACCAGTCCCCAAAGGCAGTGGACTCGTGACCAGCAACTAATCCGTGATGCTGGGAAGCTAGGTGACAATTAGCCCATGTACAGCGACGCGAGGAGGTCCACGAGATTTCAAGGAGTCTACTCTCCAAATCACCCCCTCGAAGGAAACCAGAGTATTGACCTTTCATCCTCGTACAGGATTGACGTTTTCAGTTGGCTTCCGGGTTCAAAGTGATAGTTTACAATCACTAGTATCTCCGACCGTGTTCATTGCATCGAATGTCGCTATGCATGTTACACGACCTCGCGTAGTTATGCGTGGCATGCCAGTTCACGGCTGTGGTTGTGTTCATCCAGCAATTTAAATGATTTGGGACTTGATTAATGACAAGTGCATTGAATTCGAAAGTATTGCATCCAACGCGGAGTGATCTATTCTCCTAGGCTATAGCCCTGGCCATAGTAATTGTCAATCAGGAAGATGTGGGGAGGACCTTCTTGCTTGCTCGGTCATCTTTCTTGCTCTCCTCTTTGTTGGACTTGGAAACCTTTTGCTTGTTCACAACCTTTTGGGCGTGAGAGACACTGCTCGCCGGCTTCAGGCCAGAAGCCTCCGTCATCTTAAGCGCCCGGAGCCACCTCTCCGCATTAGCATCACGTAGGCGACTCTAGCGCATACGGGCCGAATGTGCGGAGCCACCAAGTTGTTGTCCAACATTAGCCCAATCGACCTGCAGTACATTTACGAAGAGGTTAATAAGATGCCTTAATCAGTACACACTGAGCTGGATTGAACTTACATCCTTGATTGGGCAACCCTGATTAATCATAGCCAAGATGAGCAGCACGTATTTAGACACAGGGACGTCTTCGTTTTTCTGTTCGGTATTCATCTCTATAGTGATTGCGGTGGTCAGCAAGCCTTGTCTCGTGATTCATCCGATGCTCGGGGATTGGTAATTATATCGTTTCGGATCAGACGTCTTTCCCACTCACTGAAGTTATTTGGCTGAGAAAAACGTTGGTCTGACGTCTATTGTCGCGATGTGTGAGCGTGGAAGAATGGCGATACAAGCAAGATCAATCGTGAGGATGTGTACCTGGTGACAGATAGGTTACAAAAGCACTAAAAAGAGCAAAGGCTTCAATAAATGGCAATCGTGGGTTAACCGATATCGTGCGTCGATCGCCAACAACACATTCAACTTACCAAACTACAGACTGAGCACCATATCATTTAGGGTGAAGGACAAAAAGAAGAAAAGAAAGGTCATGGGACAAAAGTGACAAACGCATGAAAAATTTGGTTCCCATGAAATCTTGTGCGGGGTATTGTGGAAATGGAAGGTGCCCAGCTCGTGCCTGAGACACATATTTATATATATTAGTATAATATTTTCTTTATCCACTTCACGGAGGTACAGGTATTTCCGACTTATCGAGGCGGCAGTGGGGGCGATGACCTCAAGTTGCCATGAACATCTATTTTGTATGACTTGTTGGTCTCATACAACTTAATTGCAAAATGACGCACACAAATAACCCAGTCGGCAAAGGTGTTTATTTTGAAGCTTGGTCGTTGCATTGCGGGACATTTGATTTAGTATGTTTAAACCTGGTTAGCAAGTCAAGCGCCCGTTTTGAGGCTGCGTTGCGGGACACTCCCTTCATATCCACGGTGCAACAGTAGGGTTAACCCTAACTGTGCATGTGAAATATGTGGTTCCGTGAAATCTCAGGGTTCGATGAATGGAACAAATTGTACACATTATTGCGCTTATTCATAACTGGAAACATTGATTGCATGTACTCATACTGATAAAGTATAGCGCCAGTTATCCATGGAACTCTCGAGCTTGAAGTTGTGGGGACCGTCAAGAATTGGTCCTCCAGGTATCAACCCTAAGCCTACACAACTATACTCCTTGCACCACACTGCCCCAACCTTCTTCCTTACAACCCTCGGGATGGCACCTTTGAGGCTACTCGGTGTCGTTTCTATCAGACTTTGGGCGGAGAGCCATACCCGCTGTTGTTGAGGTGCGGAGGATCCATCAGTCATTAC
>MJMS01000154.1:3516-24465 GCA_002018275.1 Huntiella bhutanensis
CTCATATCAGATCCTCATTATGGCTGCAAGGGGAGCACAGTCTTCAGAACTGCGCAGACAGGTGGGCTCTCCAAGTACCAAGAGTCGAGGTAAGAAATACACAAATATTTAGATTTTGCCATGTTTGTCGGAACAAATAGAATGCTAACAGCAAACTTTGTCCTGTCCTCTTCTAGAAACACCATGCAAAAACGTGTTGATTTACGGTCACTGTCGCTATGAGAATCAAGGTTGCACATTTAACCACGAAAGCAACAAATCCTCCAAGCCGGTGTTGCAAAGTACACTCACGACACCCAACCACCACAGCATTAACGGCCATAATGGCGCGTCTATGAATAATGGACACATGAGCTCTTTGTTGTCATCTCCAAATGCACACCAGTACGTCATTCTCAAAAGCCGAATTCATAACCCTAGTTCTAACACGGTTCATCTGAATCTAGAAAAGCATTGAAATGGGACAGTCCAGCGTTCACGCCGTCCAGCTCCTCTACATCGCCTTCTGGTCTACATGCTGTGCCGACTGGCCCTGAGGCTATGTCCCCAAGTCCGGCGTCTACATCTCCATTAGCTAAGAAGTCGACGTATAATTCGGTCCATGGCGGCAATCCAATTGCTTTTTCCCTACTTCGTGGTAAGTTGCATGTTATACTCATTGAAAGTGCCTATTCCTAACAATCACCTAATCCAGATGCCTCTACGCCTAACACGCCCCAGCACGATGTGAAAAAGACATTGTCTTTCAACCCCGCCAACACCAAAGAGTTCACACCATCAACTTATGAGATCAACAGCAACGGAAATGGTGACGGCATGTCTCAGATGAACTCAGGTTTTGGATACGACGAGTACAACATGTCGCAGATGGCATCGGCGTTGCACAACACACAGTTCAACCCGTATGCTCAAGAGCACATGATGGGTGGTGGCGGTTATTACCAGCATCCAGGCTCTTTTATGTCGCATGCGCAGCCGTTACAGCACCACCTGTACGCGAACGTGGGGCCATATCGTGACGACCTGCAGCTATTCCAGAAGATGCCACATGAGCTCTTCTTACCGGAGAACCAGCGAGAGGAAATGACACGGAAACTGGAGGCTACTTCACGTGTTATCCCGTTGACAAGTCCCCAACTTCCAGAAATTGACGACTACCACTCACTCGTTGCGCTCGATACTTCGCCGCGGAGCAACCAGGAGCTGTTTGGTTACTCGACGTGGGTGTACAAGGCTACATCGGGCAAGGACGACCGCACGTACTGTCTGCGGCGGTTCGAGGGGTTCCGACTAAACAACGACAATGCTTATAAGCACGTGCTTAGGTGCACCAATGAGTGGAAGCTTATCAGAAATGCAAACATTGTAAGCATCCACAGTGCATTCACGACACGGAAGTTTGGAGGAAGTTCTCTGGTGGTGGTTCAAGATTTCCACCCCGGAGCCAGAACGTTGGCTGAGCTCTGTGCTCTGACGCCAGAGGCTCGCGGTCTTCCCCGGGTTCCCGGTCGGCCCAAGATTGTCTTTTGCGAGACGATACTATGGAGCTACATTGTTCAGATTTCCAACGCGATGCGTACTGTGCATGCAGCTCGTCTTTCGGTCCGGTGCTTTGACCTCAGCAAAATTCTCGTCACGGACAAGAACCGCTTGAGATTGAATGCTTGCGGTTGTCTTGATTTTGTGCAACATGAAGAGTCTGTAGACGTAGTATCGCTGTTCCAACAGGAGGACTTCTTCAACTTTGGACGGCTTATTATTACACTTGCAATGGGTGGCAATGCCCCTGTGTCCCTGGAGGACAAGATTGAAGGCTATGTCCAAGAGCTGGGCGAGTTGGGCTACTCGGAAGAACTGCAAGCTGTTGTCTCTTGGCTTGTATCTCCTATGTCTGAGGGAATGACCAAAACTATGGCCGAGTTCCTCCCTCAAATCTCACATCATGCGTTAGACTCCATGAATGCATCTCTACACTACCAGGACAGTCTTACATCAGATCTGTACCGCGAGTTGGAAAACGCGCGTCTTGTTCGTCTGATGGCAAAGTTGGGAACCATCAACGAGCGTATGGAGTTTGACGGTGACTCTAGGTGGTCAGAGAATGGGCAGTGCTTCCCTCTCAAGCTGTACCGGGACTACCTTTTCCATGCGGTTGATTCCGCTGGGAAGCCTGTATTGGACCTTGGACGGATTGTGGCCAGTCTCAACCGACTAGACGTAGGTACTAATGATACCATTACGTTGACTAGTCGTGATGAGCAGACGATCTTTTATACGACGTACAAGGATCTTAAGCGTCTCGTAGAATCGTCTTTCCAAGCGCTAGTCAAGGCTTCAGCGCCCATTACTTCCAAGACTCGTTAGACATTGCAGTCTTTGGATGTACGGGGTGGAAGCCGGAGTTTTGGCGTAGAGGGCCCTCTCCAGACATCAGAAGGGCAGATATCCTCCAATAAGATGAGAAGCAAAGATGACATGGGACGGGAGACACAGGCTGGTGGTCATGGCTCAAATGTGACGATGCAGGCGCCTGGTGTTCGTAGTATGCCAGAGTCGGGTGATTCTTTGTGGCGTGCTAGTCAAGGATGGTTGCCTGATGAGCTTTTGGCAAGTCATAATGGGCTGTTGAACAAACCACGACGTTGGAAATCCGAGCCAGCGAATGGGTTATCAGGTTTGGAAGACGGCGATGAATATGAGGTGAATGAGGATTCTAACTCCCCATCTACGGAATTTCCCCGCATCAGTCTCACGTACTATCCGCGGTTATTTGAGTGGGACCAGGAAGTTTCATCTGACGACTCCAGTCCAAAGTCTATTGGGACAACAATTTACCGAACAGTAGAACGAGACGGAACTTCATCTCCCACGACGGGTGTCCCGGGGACTGCGTTCAACCCTGATGCTACGGCATTCCATCCACGAGCTGCTTCTTCTCCCAACATGACAAGAAGTTACAACCCAAAGGCCTCTTCTTTTCGACCTAAAGGCACACAATCCTTTGGAAAGAACAGCCATGAGGGTAGTTTGAACCCCAATGCTTCTGACTTTGCGCCCATGATTGAGGGATGATTTGCGGATACGGAATGCGCCAAGAGGTTGGTTTTCTATTATTACGAGGCCTATGGCCAGATGATATTTTTATGATATATTATAAGGTTGACGATGGGGGTTCCAATCCATGAGAACTAGAGAAAGACCGGATCTCTGGATTGGAAGAATAAGTGTTTTTGCTAGTAAAATTATCATGAGAACCTACAAAAAAAAATACAAAATTACAACAATAAATATGGAGTCTTTATAATGTGAACAATGTTAGTTAAAACATCTCTGACGATGTGTAGTTCATTCTACCGTGAAGAGTCCCCACAATTTCGCTGCTCTCCAGTGTTGACGTCACAGCCTTGCATGTTTTAGTGCAACCAAGGCCAGCGACGATATAAATGTAACTTTAGCCTCGACCAAGTTAAGTACGCGCAACGAAATCGGCGAATCTTGAACGATAAAAGGATTGATTGGTCTTTTGTTGTTTCTTTTTGTTTTATTCATTGTCTCCTCTCATTCATCCACCAGCGTAATCGACCCATACGACTCCGAAGACAAATCTTGTCAATTGTCACAACCCGTCTATACGATCCACTATATCCTCATCTCTACCACAATTCAAAATGGCCGACCGCTCCAACTACACGCCCCGTGGCGGTGCCCGCGGTGGATATCGCGATAACAACCGTGGAAACCACGGACACGGAAACCGCGGAGGTCACGGGCAGGGAGGCCGGGGAGGCGCACAGGGTGGTGATAGAGAGTCGAAGAAGAGGGAAAATATTCTGGATTTGGGAAAGTATATGGATAAGGAGATTCGGGTGCAGTTTACGGGAGGCAGAGAAGGTATGTTTTGCCGGAGAGACAGATCATGGACAGTTTGCTAACTGGTTTTAGTGGCGGGGACGCTGAAGGGGTTTGATGCTTTGATGAATTTGGTTTTGGATGATGCTAAGGAGATTATGGCGGGTATGTTTTCTTATCTGGTTTTTGGAATTGCGAACTAACTTTGTGTTTAGATGAGGCTGGCAATGAGACGACGAGACAGTTGGGTTTGTTGGTTGCTAGAGGGACTCTTCTTGTTTTGGTGTCCCCTCTGGATGGCAGTGAGCCTATCGAGAATCCCTATTTGGCGGAGGAATAACCTTTTGAAATATCAATCAAGATTCATGTCGATTCATCTCATATATCTGCCCATCATGAATATTGTGACATCAAACAGTGTGTCTGGTAGGGTTACACATCACACAAGGGCCTATATAACCCTATCCGTCTCTTTCCGCTGCGATCGAAATATTGTCATAGCGACGTTAGTTTGAAAAATGGAAAGTGGGTATGTCATGTCTTTGATTTTTTGGCTGATTTGGCGGTTCCGCTTGGAACTGCGCCTCGATGGATTTTTGGTGAAGGAGGGAGGGGCGGGTTTAGCGGGGGTTGGGCGGACGGAAGGACTGACGGGGTATTTAAATGCGAGTTTTTTTTTTTCGAAGGTAGTGAGAGAGAGCTTTTTCGAAGCGTTTTTGGCGGGACGGATGTTGATGGTTTCGGGGACGGAGCCGGATATGGACGGGGAGGATTGGAAGGTGGTGGGTTCCGGGATATTGCCATGTTTGGAGTTTGGGATTGAGGCCTAAGTCGGGTTGTTGCGGGTTCTTTTAGTTGTTGTTGAGACATGTCAAGGTGGATAATCAAGATTAAGGTCTCCCTGTTAAACTTGGTTTTCAGCATAAATGACGTTTAGGTTTTTGATTATTGCTGCATGTTGATGTTTCTTGTTGTCTCTTTGTGGTTTTCTCTACGCTGCTGTTGCAGCTGGACCGGAGATACCAGGCGGGTTTACTATACTTACCAACAACAGACAGTACATGTGAAGCTACTTACGTATATATACATACATGCATCTACTTACATCAACCTCCATCATACCTTCTTCATCTTCATCTATCCTACACAATTACCTCCTCCAACTCACAAACTAGCGTACTTTCTATCTAGTCTAAACCCTGCACTCCGCTCCATCCCCCGTCTATAATGAACCCAAACTAACCCAAACTCCAGCCAAACCCACCAAAATCCCAGAATCCAAGCCTCTTTCCTATTCCTCCTCGTCCTCCTCCGCTGTCTGACCTCGTCGTAGTTGTTTTCATCTTCGATCTTGTCGTCCATATTCTGTTCTTTCTCCCTCCTCAACACCCTATCAATCTCCATATCCTCAGAAAAATCCACTCCGTGAAATTGATCCCAGCCCCTCGGACCTTCCACCAGATTTACTTTATTTCTCGCAGTTTCCGTCGCCACCAGGAAAACCAGGAAGGAACGAAGAAGAAGGGAAGGAAGGGTTGTTCTTCTTTTATTCATCGTCAATTTCTTTTTCCACCCACCACCCGTCAAAGCATATTTTTTTTCCTTCTACTGCTATTCCGTTTTCGTTTTGGTTTCTATACTCAATTTCGGCGCGGATTAGCTTTCTTTTTTCTTTTCTCTTGTGGTTGGGTTTTAATCTTGCCATTACATTAATCTGCCTTCCGTTTCTACTCCACTCTATCCATCCATCCCGACATTTCCGATCATTCGTTGAAAACTTGGTTGTTCGACCATCTCGCAAGCAAGTGCTCTTTAATACCACACAACTACTCTGCGCCTAGAATCTACATCACCAAGATCACGACACTCGTTGCGCTTGTTCCTTCGCCGCTTAACAGAATCCGCGGTCTCATATAACATCTTCTTTACGCTGGCGCCCTACGCTGAGGTGACGCGCTGGAGCTGTGATAGCTCCAGCTATAATCCGTGGACTCCAAGGGAGGAAATCTCTTGAACAATTGCATCTAGACGACATCCACCGACTGCCCGCTTGGACTCGCGACTTGTCTATACATATTTTCTCTCGACTTATTGCGACTTGGCCCTGATTGGCTACTATTGATCCATCCGACGACCGACAACCAACTACCCAGCTGAACAGCCCACCCAAATATACACACACGAGATAAAAATCTTCAGTCATGTCGCAGGTGGTTGAACATGAACCGCTCAAGCGGAAGAGAAATGCCCACGAGGCTCAAGGCCATAGCGATTTGATTCCACGGCCGGTGCCGCCAAATGGTATGTTTTTTTTCTACTTTGTGTTAAACACAAGTCCGCTTGGAACTTGTGGTAGAAGGGAGGTGGCGGAGTCATGGCCCCAGCCTGCTTACTGGTGACCTGGCATAGGCCATTTTTTGTGATGTCAAAACTAGGCAGGAGGTTATATCTATGTACGCATGGATGGATCCTTTGTGGCGGGCCAACCAGCCATTTGCTGGTGATGGATGAGCTCGGAATACGGTTGTTGGATTCGCTTTGAGGCTTAGCAGGATGATAACTAACCTATTCTTCGTATAGTTGACACCGCGCCGATCAACTACCTCCCAAAGAACGACGCTGGAAAGCTTCGTTTGATACAGGGAGACTACACCACTTTCCAAGATACAATCGACCTCTTGGAAGACTACGAAAGTGAGTCTCTTTATCTGCCCTTGTTCATCTAATCTGCGGCTAACCCATCTAGGTACCCTAAACAACCACGAAAGCTTGGCACTTCGTCTCGGCGCCAAGCTTACGGGACCGCGCCTACTCAAGGCGCTCGAAAGTGCCTTTGACGGACCAATTCGAACATCACCCACCCAATCGCCATATGTCCGACAAGTTGGATGGGTAGATATCGTGCATTTCGCAAAGGAACGACCGGATGAGTTTGTATTGAATAATGAGCGGGTTTGTCGGTTTCAGTTGAATGGGTTTAATGTTGAGATTACAGAGGATGATTGGAGATTGATTGTCTCTGGGGCGGTGGATAGAGTTATGCCACCACAGCCTTTGGAACAGGATGAGACGGCAGAACTCGCTACAGTGGAGATTGTTGAGTTGAGGTTGCAGAATTTGATCAAGAAGGCGGACGAGGTTGCTAAGAGAGCGCGTCAGCTCAATTATAACCTTATTCGGAGGAAACATGCGATTGAGAAACGGAGACATCAAAACGGATCATCTCCACCACCACATCCTACGCATTCTCCGCAGCAAGGACCTTCAAACGGTAGTAGGTCTCCTTGGTATGGGCATCATAGACATGCAGTAAGCAACAAAAGCTACGATCTACGCGCCGATCTTCTTCAGCAATTCGAGTCTCAATCGCCTACTCAATCGACTTACAACCAACACCATATGGGATCCTACATACCCGTTCAAATGCACACACTCCCGCCGCCATCACAACCGCCACAACAAACACCACAACCTCCAGTACAGCCGCCGCCACAACACCAGCAGTCGCAACAACAACCACATCATCCAATGGTACAATCAGCTCCATTGGCTCCATTGGCTCCATTGGCTCCAGGGCCACAACTGGCGCCACAGCATACGCAGCACACACAGCATACACAGCATAATGGGTCTCATGTGCCGACTCATAACACGCAGCCTTCGCCACAGCCAATTCCCCAGCCGCCACCGCAACATGCACAGCAGGTGCCGATTGTCAATTTCCCGTCAGACCCACCCGTTTCTAGAAGACCGAATAGTTTGCCGGTTTCACCTAAACCGACACCGGTTATTAATCATCCGCCTTATGTTGGAAATATCGGACCACCAAAGAATCAAAACAATAATCGACTCTCGGTGCATAGTCCGGTGTATAGACGGTTGACTCCAGAGATTACTTTGGATCCTGCAAGTTCAGACTCGGAGACTATCAACAGGGAGGTCATAATGGCGAGAATCGAACGCATGGAAAAGGGGACAGCTATTGTCCCGCAATGTGACCGGTGTCGGCGGTTGAAACTCAACTGTGTTAAGCATCTCACTGCCTGTCAGGGTTGTACCAAGAAACATGCCAAATGTGCATGGAAAATGGTCACTGATGAGGAAATGGCACAGGTTAACAAGGAGCAAATCGGGCATAGTGGAAACTCTCAAGGTCCACCAAGTATTAGTCTTGTGGTTCCTACAAACACGGGACACGACGACAGATTGCTTTCTCCCATGGACCAATTAACCCCCGGAACGGTCTCCCGAGACGATAGCACGATGGGTGACGATTGTTCCTTAGCGCCGGGGACGCCCAGCTCGGAACATCACCGGCGGGGCTCCGACGTGCATTCGCGCATGGACATGGATGAAATGCCAAGCACTAATGGAAACCTCAGCGCGCCATCAAACCAAGGAATCAAAAGAGGACGGTCAGACTCTTTACAGAGTCGGTCACCGCAGCCGCCGATGAATAGGTCGCCGATGGCAGGACAGGATACGATGTTGGCTCTGGCTGATGCGGCTCTGGGTGCGGCGCGGTGTAAAGGGGATACAGATGGCAGAAGCTGGATGAAATAGTGGATAGTATTGTATTAGGCTCCATGGCTATTAGATTGGATAGATGATGCGGAATGCGATTTTGGAACATCTGTTTGGCTGTTTGTGCATGTAATGCACATGTAAAGTGTAAAGTATAAAATGTATAAATGATTAAAAGGCAGCTTAAAAGTGGGGGCATAGATATGAATGAAAAGTTTTTGGGTGTTGATCGGATTAGGCAGGATGGATTTTTTACTTCCTGTTTGATCGTGCCGTAGTGGGGTTAGTCAGTGAGTGAGACATGCTACTATGTGATGGAAGGCACGAATAATAGAGGATGATTTAAATTTTTCCCTACTTTTTTTTCTTACCATTTGTTAAATTATTTTAAAAGAGAAGCGAGACCAGAGAATCGTTGTTAACTGAACGATCGACGATACCGACAAGACGGATTAACAGACGACTTTATATACAGACTGACGAAAGTTACGCTTGATTTTTTTTCCCACGGTTATCGATAAGCTTTTACTGCTGATTGAAGCGGGCAAATATTCACGACTTTCTTGATACGACCTGTACAACACGACACGGACCGACGAACCGACGACTCAAGACACGATGATGGCTGAGGCGGAGACGACCACATCAAGAACAAAGCCCGTTGAGGCTGGAATTGATGCCATTGCTACGGGCACTAGTTCGCCCGTTGCGTCTGAGAAGAGCAATGCCCGGTCATGGGTACACTTTGTTGCTGGCGGGTATGTTTCTTCGTGGATTGAACTATGGGTTTCTTACTGACGGGTTATAGTGCTGGTGGTATGACGGCTGCTGCATTCACGGCTCCGTTGGACGTGTTGAGAACCAGATTACAGTCTGATTTCTACAAGGCGCAAATCGAAGAGACTCGCAAGATCCCAGGCGGGAAGCCTATAAGTGGTTTCTTGATGCCTGTGCGAGCGGCCGGGAGACATATTTCTGAGACTATGCAAATTCTTAGAGGGATTTCGGCGGGGGAAGGTACTAGGGCTTTGTTCAAAGGCCTAGGACCGAATTTGGTGGGTGTTGTTCCTGCTAGATCGATTCATTTCTACACGTATGGAAATGGAAAGAGATTGATTTCGGAACATCTTAATGGAGGGAGAGAGGCTGCTTGGGTCCATTTGTCGGCGGCTGCTATGGCGGGTATTGCGACGGCTACGGCGACGAACCCGATTTGGATGATTAAGACGAGATTGCAGTTGGATAAGGACACGGCGAATTTGAAGGGTGATGGCGCCAGAAGATATCGGAATGCCTTTGATTGTTTGGCCAAGGTGCTCAGAAGTGAGGGTCTCGGGTCTCTGTACAAGGGGATGTCGGCTAGTTACTTGGGTGTGGCTGAGAGTACCTTGCAATGGATGCTGTACGAGGAGATGAAGAGACGTCTGGCACAGAGGGAACATATGATTACAGCACGAGGAGGCGTCCGGACAAACTGGGATAACGCGGTGGACATTCTGGGAAAACTGGGAGCTGCTGGTGGTGCCAAGTTGGTGGCGAGTATCATCACGTACCCTCATGAGGTTGCACGAACACGGTTGAGACAGGCTCCGGGGCCAGATGGGGTGAGAAAGTATACGGGACTGGTTCAATGCTTTAAATTGGTATGGAGGGAGGAGAGATTTGCGGGACTTTATGGAGGAATGACGCCGCATTTGTTGAGAGCGGTCCCTAACGCTGCCATTATGTTTGGTATTTATGAGGGTGTTTTGCATTTGTTTGGGGAGAAGTAAGATATAGAGACTTTGGCGATGATTGACTGAGAAAATGGGGCTTGTTTTGTACGATAGGTAGTTTATTTTTGTATCAATATTGTATTATCATGTTATATGTATGTACGTTTAATCATTATGTCGAAAAGCAAAACAAAAAAAGAAACAAATAGAAACAACTATGGCCAGGAAGATGGCCCGATGGTTTCCCCGGGAGCTACTACCTTAGCTACGGCCCTTTCAAGATGGTCAAGAGTATTACTCGTAGCAACGTTACCCCACCAATCAAGCTCCCTACATTGCGAAAGATACAAGGCAAAGAAAATGACCAGCGTGGAAAGAACAAGACCACAGTCCAGAGCAGCGGAGACGGTATAGTTATACTGAAGCCACCATCCGGTATATCTTCTCTTAATCCAGAAGTTGAAAATCGTCCCGACAATTCCCCAGACAAGGTAAATGTATACACTGGCGGGTGGTAACATGCCGGAGCCACCGAGGATAAGTGGGGCACTGACGTATCTCCAGAGGGTCCAGGGATATCTCCGGGCGAGAAGCCAGGTTCCAATGGGCATGATGGCGCCAAGAAGCCAGAACCACTGGAGAGATGCGTAAATCGCTGATCCGGAAAAGATTCTAGCGGGGCCAATAGCACCCCATACTACCGAGGCAGTATAGAACACCCGGGCTCCAGGACAGGTATAGTTATTCGCCTGGTCTGCCTCACAGAGCCCGTCAATAGCTCCAAAAGCCCAGTTCATAACGATGATTTGTACAATAGCAGACCAGACGGCGGCGACGAGTTGAGAAGAGAACATCACGCGAGGAGGCACTTTCATGTAGTGGCCTAGTTTTAAGTCCTGGGCGAAGAAGAGTGCTTGGCCCATGCAGACGTAGCCGTAGTTTTTGAACATCATCATTGTGAGGGGTTTACCCGGGACCATGTACCCGATGATGAACTCGGTTAGGACGTTCAAACCTAGTTGGATGTTGGAAATGGCTTGGACTATTCCGATGGGGAGAAGCCAGATTATGGGGATGAGAATGCAGATGATATATGCCCAGACAGGGAATCCGGTAGGCCAACCCGCAATAACACCCATAGAAAGTCCAAACATGGTCAAGAACAAAGCAAGATACCACCAGTCTTCTGTATCCCGGTACTTCTTCATCAGACGCATGTGCACGTCATCTTCCTGATGTCTCGCCATGCGGAACTGTCTCCAGATTTCCTGACCGTGGTATAACGCGACGTGAACGATTACGGCGGTGACAGTGGCGAATGATAACCCGTATGATAAAGCGAATTGGGTTGATAGGAAGAGAGGAGAGTATTCGTGATAGGCGG
This sequence comes from Huntiella bhutanensis, assembly GCA_002018275.1. Taxonomy (NCBI): domain Eukaryota; kingdom Fungi; phylum Ascomycota; class Sordariomycetes; order Microascales; family Ceratocystidaceae; genus Huntiella; species Huntiella bhutanensis. Next base: position 14,989 of record MJMS01000154.1, read on the forward strand.
TAGCGTTGAATTCGTAGTTGGACGTTAAGATTCTGGAGACGTTATATTCCAATCCGCGGTTATCGTATGATAAGGACGATTGGACGGGGAAGTAATCAGAGTACCAAGTCCCCGTGAAATGAATCCCCATGGAAATACCCACGAAGAAAACGATTATACCGCCAACAACGTTGCTAATAGCGTGAAAAGGTGGAATCAACGGGGACGTCAAGTATCCCGAGATAACAGTCCAATCAAAGCTAATAGGCATCAATCCATATCCACTCGTCGCCCCAAAAATCTTGTTAACAACCACATTATCCGGGGCAATCCAACAAACCCAAGTAAAATAACTCAGTCCGGTGAAAACCCACCCAGGGAACCAATACCAAACGAAAGCCGCCGTACAAACAATCCCAAACAGTTTCCACCTTGGAATCTTCCACCCGTTGGTTCTTACGGGATCCGCGGGTGAGTGGTCATGCATGGTGTAGAATAAAGCACAGTTAACAAGCGTAGAAGGCCAAATCATGGAAGCGGGCCAGACGAGGAATCGTCTTGCTAGACCGGCGAGACCGAAGCCGATACAGAGGGTTGTTATGCCGAAGAGGAGTTGGAATGCCCAGCCGAATTTTTGACCGTAGAAGACTTCTTGGGCGATGAGGACGTCAGTTGCGTAGAGAGCTCCTCCACCGTATGCAGCCTATGGTTGTTAGTACAAAGGTTATCAATACCCTCTAGAGAAGTAACTTACATTTGACATGACCACGATTATCACGTGCTCCTTGTAATTAAAGTTTCCCGGCCGTAAGTTAAACTTAATCCCAAAGAAATCCCACTCCCGATCCGGCATGACCATATCCCAAGCCCGTCCGATAGGATACGCAACCAACTGGATGACATACGTAGAAATCGAAACACTCGGGTTCCTCAACGAAAACAGCATATTCACAGCAGACCCCACCGTACAAAGAAACAACCCGATAGTCCAAGCCCGAACCGTATTCGCCGGTAAATCTTCGTCAAAGTTCCTCACTATAGCACGCACCTCAGGATACGGACTATGGTCTTCCTCTGCGCCGGTTTCCAATGTGGGGATGTCACCTGCTTCCTTGTCGACCAAGCCGGGCGCAAACGGGTCTTCCTCATTTTTCAAAAACGTATTCCATGGGAGATTTGGATCCAACTTATTGAACAAGGCCATCTTCTTCTTCTCATTTGCCTCTTTCTTGCCTTTCTTGCCTTTGCCATCTTTCTCCGAGCCCTTCATTTTCTTCGATTTCTTGCCTGTTACTGCCGCGAGTATTGGTAGTGGACCACCGGGGACAATGCGGACTGTCCCCGCGGGGAGATGTTGTATCGGAGGAGAAGCATCATCTGGGTCATCGTCGATTGTCGCGCCACTTATATGTTCGAGACCGGTAGATTCGGCGTGAGTTAATGGGCCGGGGAGGGGTGTGATATCTTCGGGGTCATGTCGACGGCGGAAGAAGGGCGCCATTTTGGTGAAGTATTAGGGCAGTAAATAATTTCTTGATTTTCGATTTCGCTTGGATAGTTGAAGTTTGATATGGTAATTTCTAGTGATTTTAGAATTCTGTCGTGGATAACGAAAAAGAAAAATAAGAGTCGAGATCTTTTCGTTCTTTGGCGCTGACGGATCCGCCTATCCTATCACCTCTGTGACAAAGGATCCTTACTGGCTATGCTATGTATGCCGTAGTGCAGCGCTGTACAAAGTATGCCGAGACAACCTTTCCAGTGAACTTTTGTCCCTATAACGAATTAAAAAAAAAAAAGAAAGCAACGTCGTACACTCAAGGAAATGCGCAATCAACAAGAAAAACAGGAATCTTCTATCCTTCTATGCATTTACTTTGCCAAGGCACAGACCAAGTCCATAATCATGATAACATCAAAGACGAACTACAACGAGGGATAAAGTGGCCTATGCGGGGCTAACCCGGGGACTGATTTTACAGAAGACACTGTAAATACTTTGTATCTACATATGTAACCCCACCGGACACCCCGTGGTTACCCGACGTACATACATATGTACGTACGTCTAACGCCCGACGCTGCTTATGATGTGACCTGATAGACCAAGTAGCTAACCAAAGTAGACCTAATAGTATCAACTTTGTCTAGTATCTCTTTTTTGTAACTAGTAGAACCAAAAACCCCGCGCTCGTCCGTTAAGTGTAATCTACGCAACTCACCTTCCTATCCCGTCAGCAAATAAATACACCTTATGCGCCACAAAGCAAACAAAGTCCATCGTCACCATATCTCCAAACTTTATTTCTATATGGAATAATTTCATGACCGTCCCCGGATATCACCGTTTTATATAAAAGTCTATTCCAAGGTAAATACCTACGTCCGTACTTACCAAACTTTCCCCATCTCTTCATTCAATCTCCCCACGATTTCAACATCATCGATCGTAACATCTAAATCGGGAAAAAGAACTTTTGTCAACTCTCCGGGTTAGGGTTGAGAAAAAAGTACCTCTGCCTATTTTAAGAAGATCCAGGAACCCTAAGGATGATACGTTTCACATTTGACGTTGACATTTGTAGATATCAGGGCACATTGGACATGTCTACAACTCTAATCGTTGACTGCTAAAATCAAAATCAATTCGTCCTGTATACCAATCCTGTAGTTTAAACGCTTATTACCTCTCCAAAGCCTCCTTATGAATCCTCAATCTCTCCCCAACTCTCCTCTCGACTTCCCGTTCTAAGCCCGCCTTCTCTCTTCTTTCCCGTTTTTCTTCCTCTTCAAAGCCTCTCAGAATCTCATCATGTTGCCTTTTCAACATCTCTTCTTCCTCTTCTTGGCCTCTCATTCTAGCTCCATATCTCATTCTTGCCGCTTCCCACTTCATCTTGTCTAACTTGGCCTTTCGTTTCTCTGCAGATTCGCGAAGTCGACGTTCCTCCACGTCCCAGAAGTGTTCGGTGAGCTTGAGTTCAAGTATGCGCTTCTTTTCGAGGAGCATGATTTTTTGGTCTTCGAGGATTTCGGCTTGTTGTTCGAGAGTTAAGGTGCGGATTCGTTGAGTTGCCTAGGCTTGTTAGTCATGAATCTTTGTCACTTTTGATACATAGACGAACCTGGTATTGTTGGGTTTGATCTTTGATAAGATACCCGATAAACATACACCCACAAACAACCGAGACACTTCCAATAGCCAACCAAGTGGCCTGTTGTCGTTGAATACGGGTATACCGGGTGGGACCCATTTTGATGTTAATCCCAATAATCCCTCCAAACAGTCTGAGATCGTTGTCTAGCAGCCTGCTCCGGCTTGGCAGGTCCAGCAACCGTAGAAGCCGACACGCTACGTCGATGACCTCTCTTGTGTGTCTTTGGAATTCCACTAACTTCCTTTGTGAAACCACCTGTCGAGGGTAACGGCCGTATAGTATCAGCTGTCGTAGGAGAAGTAGTAAGACAAACTTCCTTCTCAGGCTTCGATGTCTCCGTCCCTGGTCCGGGATATCCCGTTTCCGAAACACCAATAGGCCACTCTCTCAACTCAATTGGGCTAGGCGGCGGCCGTGGTAACTTTCCCACAGTCTGTCTCTGTAAGATAGAAAACGGCACGGCAAGAGCCGAACGGGAACTAGAAGGTCGACGTTGTTGTGTATCCGAGCTTGCTACCGAGAATCGTCGAGACTGCAATGGTGGCGATATATAGATATCCCGGCTGGCTGAGGTTGTCGAGGACGGGTCGGATGTTGCCGTCGATGATGCTCCGGCAAGACTTGATGGGGCGGTTGTTCGTCTTAGTAAGCCAAGCATTGGCATTTTCACGCACGCACGCACGTACGCAAGTCGGTTTGTAGGGTGCTTGGAGATGAACAGAAGTCACGGGACTTTTGGAGGTGGTATTTAGGTTGTATAAAGTGGGGATTAGGAAGGAATGAATTGAGCAGAACGAGACGAGACGGGGACTAATGAGTTTGAATCGTGAATAGAGTCAATATCAATGGTCTTTGTTATAACAAGTAAAAATAATCGTGGACTGGGTTTGGGCTTTAATAAAGAAAATGATTGGTTGTGGTAAACAAAACCCGTGCGTTCTTTGAGACACATGGCAGGAGCTATTGTTTACAGTTGCAGGTTATTATATTTCGGCAGGTAAGCGCCTTGACGGCCATTGGATGGTGAGAATCTGGATTGGGCTTTTCTGAGGTTACGGACATGTGACTTGATCATCTCCAATAATGAGGCTGTGAAACTTCAGATAACGATAAGGATCAGCTAAACTGGGCGCAGATTTTTACATTTCCAGTGCAATGGATAAGATGTTGTTACGCCTGTCATGTCACGATAATGAATTAGTTCGTGAAGACTAACTTTATCTCCCACGATGCTTGGCATGGGATCCGCGAGGATCTACAAACCCTGCACGACCCTAAGCCCCTCAGTTTACGTCATGTTTAGTTGATGTAAGACATTGAATAAGTACAGTAGAGGGGTAACAATATTTGGGTGATGGTTTCTTTTGTACATAACAAACAACAAACCACAAGAATCAAGTCATCATGCCCGCTCCACGTGTTTTTCTTATGCGCCATGGCGAGACAAAATGGTCATTGAGTGGTCAACATACTAGCTTCACTGATATCTCGTTGACCGAAAATGGCGAAAAGAGAGTTAGAGCTACCGGTCGTGCAATGATTGGAGAAGACAGATTAATCGTTCCTCTCAAGTTGATAGACATGTACGTTGGCAATATCAGCACACCAAATATCTACCATACTGACATGTTGAAGTATCGTATCCCCTCGCAAACGCGCTCAGAGAACCTTTGAAATTCTAAATATCCAGCTCAACCAAGGAATTTCGGTCCCTTGGAAGCGCCACGGGCCCCTGGAGACCGAAACCGATGAACATGTGTCTGCGGCAGAAATCTGTATTGATAGTGCAGTCGACGAATGGAACTATGGCGACTATGAAGGGTTGACATCCAAGGAGATCCGGAAAATCCGTGCTGATGCCGGGATTCCCGGGGTTTGGGATATCTGGAAGGATGGATGCCCGGGAGGTGAAAGCCCGGAGCAGGTCACGGATAGATTGGATTACTTGATCTCAAGCATCCGGGATGACTATCACAAACCTGCTTTGATGGCCAGGGAAAGAGGACATAAGGGGGTTTGTGCCGACGTCTTGATTGTTGCACATGGTCATATCCTCAGAGCCCTAGCTATGCGGTGGATCGGAAAGGATTTACACGAAGGACCGGCTTTTATTATGGAGGCCGGTGGAGTAGGAACTCTCAGGTAAGTTATTTGGTGGTACCGAGGGAGAGTAACATGGATATGAACTAACTACTAACCAATTCAGCTATGAACATGACAATATTGACGAGCCGGCGATTCTACTAGGGGGGGCGTTCGCGGTTGACTTGGACTAAAGATTCGCTTAATTCCGATGTAGCCACCCCGTTTCATCGGCTTCTTGCCGTTACGGCGCCGGTACTTGGTGATCGGGTAGTGCGGGTGCCTTGACTCTTCGTGCACCAAGCCAAGAAGGACTCAGCCACGATGAAAAAATCGCTCTCATATACCTCCATCCTTGACATAATCTTCCGGCCGAGCGAAAGACTTCGGAACGGGTCTATATGCGGGGAGATGGTGAATTAGGAAACTCTATGCTTGAGTTTTATGTGTGGGGAATATGTATGGACGTACATATTTATGTATAGGCATATATACATACATGTGTACACATGCATGAATAAGACACAGCACAGGCTAAGAAATATAATTCTGCATCCATCAGACGCACATACGGTGTGTAGGCCCGTCCCGTGTCCCATGTGCAAATCTGCAGGTTGGCGTTTTCTGGTTGAGAGGCGGGTTGACGCGGTCTGAGCGGGGAGGCGGGGAAGTAGAGAAAAGAAGACTGGACTGGATTCCATGACTGGCTATGAGTACAAGTGTAGGTGAGTACTTTTTTCTTTTCTTCATGAGAATCTGCATGAGGTGTTTATCCCGATGTGACTTTAGAGACCATTAGTGTTTCAGTACATAAGTCAAGGATGCATCATCACTATCACTTGGAGTATATCATACACATTGACATCATAAGCTATGGAACGGTTTGCATGTATACACCATGCCATGCCATGCTGCGGCTACTGTACCTAGGCATGCCCCTGTCCCGCTATCAGTTTGTTGAACCATGGTTAGACATGTGAATAGTCTCGGCGTACCGGAGTTATCCCCTCATGATCATGACAGACCTCCAAGAAACCCAACATCCAAACCAGATCATAGCCCAGCCGCACAAACACAAACATGTCCCTCGTGAACAATTCTGCATTGATTCTTACACAGCTAGGCAGGCTAGAACTTGGCCTGGATGATGGGGCGATCCGGGCTGATTGGCCAGGGGCTGTCGACGGCTGGTAATGATGTAATCTTACAGCGGATGTGAATATGGATCCTGTCTGGGCAAGACAAGGACGGAACGGGGGGTCCACGGATTTTCTGGGTGGGTTAGGGAGTTTGTGCATGTGCATTTGTACATGGATAGATGGATGATATCATGACCAAGGAAGGACTTGACCGACTTATGGGTCTCTAGTTTCTAGATTCTTCAACCATCTTCAAGTCGCAAGCCCTTTGGCCAAAATCACAAGCGGAAACCGGCAAGCGGTAAAGGGTAGTTTGTTAAGAGACCCAAGGACCCGGCTGTGGGCATGAGCTTTGGCCATGAGATTTGAGGGGCATAAGCGGATGGGTGTGTCTATCATGGATTCTCACCATATAAGGAAATGGTACAAATTAGGCAATGGACGTGCTACTGTTGATGGCAAGATTGAAGGGGTGAAGTAACTGGTCCGAAGAGGTTTGTTAAGGCTTTACTTTTGAGATTGACTGAATGACTATGTCTGTAGATGATCTGTAAGGAACTCCTGAGCTGGAAACCCAGATTCCTTACAAGCGAAGATGGGAATCCTTAACACAACATGTGCAGAATCAGTTGATACCTAGAAAGGGGATCTAAATGAAGGGATAAGCCTGTTTTCAACGTGTGAACATTGTACAGTTTTGCTTTTTGCCTTGAACTTGAAGATAGGAGAGGAGTCCTTTGGTTATTGTGGAGTTACGGAGAAGAAGGAGACGAGAGAGGATTGTTCTGAGGTTACCATATCCGGAAAGATTTGGGGAGTGTAGATCGGGCTTTATTTGAGGGCTGGGCTAGACTGAACTGAACGTGACTTTGGAAGGTTAGTTTAGAATAGTATAGTAATAGTTTGTTGATCTCGTGAGGCGAAATGTTTGGTACAGTTATGTCAGCTTGGTATGATATGTATATATGTACATACGTCGGTATGCATGTGTACACACGACACGACACGGTATACCTCCCCTGTCAGTAGCCAAAGCTTCACGGGATGCGGTGTAGCCTTTTTTATCTTGTCCTTCCGTCTACCCTACTCACTGACTCTGCACGTCCACGCCACATCTATATGTGAGCGGGCATCTCGTCTCCAAGGTTGGCTGGTGCGTAATATCTGGTCTGACCTGACCAAAACAGACCACCAATCAGACAGTCAGTGGGGTCGACAACCTAGACAGACGGGGCGGACGGACGGGTGGTGAGCGGACCAACCATGGTATGAAGCCGATTTGCATAACTTGCACAAGGATTTATTGATCCGGTATTTAGGTATGACAGACTTGGTGGACCGGGTTGTTCCGAATGTCGGATGTGATTAGGAGGCGCAGTTGCGTTTTGTAAATCTGAGGGAGGGAGGAGGCGAACTTTTGAACGTGATGACTAGTTTCAAAGGGATGTTTAATATTATAATATTATATGGGACTTACCGGTGGACATTTTGACTGGAGGTAGGGTGGATGAAATGTCTCGGGAAGCTGATACATGGTATAATATGATTAACAAGGCTAGCTAACGGTATAAACAAACTATAACCCGGCACACGGCAGAGATTCATCTGACTCGAGCGGAGATCAGACGTGACAATCCACGGATGTTTCCATTTGCGAATCCTAAGCTACCGGACCGACAAGACGCACGGGAAGTGGATCAAGTAAAAAGCCCAAGCAATTAATATTTTTTTTTTCACTTTCTCACATATTCCAAAGCACCCAAATCCGATCGTCAGCATCATCATCTCGAATCTCCAAAGTCGCCGAATCCTTACCCCGCTAGCGCCCCTCGTGCGCCCCGACGGATCTCACTAGTCCGTCCCGTCCTTCTCGAAGTCTCCCTAGTGCATCTACGTGTGCTACTTGGCGTCTTCTGGTGCGGCCACTAAGTCAGGGGGTTTTACTAGATGGATGAATCAATGATCCACCATGACAAGTGTAAAGAAACCATCACCACGTCTTTAGAAGGGAGAAGATGCTCCACTGATGGTTCTCTAAAGAACCAAGGCGGCCTTTAAAGGTACTTAACGATGATGGCGCGGGCGGGGCGGGAACACATCTGACGGTGACCGACGACACTAAAACCCGCTAGTGATTTGATTTGCGGGTGCAATCCATCCCCCATCCTAACAAGCCGTCCGTCCACAAGCAAAAAAATTCCCTACAAGGGAAACTTTCAGAAAATCAAACACCAGCGTGGATTCGATTCTTCATGCCGGCCACGGGACTCATCCATCTATAGTCGACAGGGAACCCTAAGACACCTGTCACTAACGAGGTCATTGGGCTCACCGCCTCGTGGATTTCCAGCCACTTGGGAAGGTTGTCCGGCTTCCCGTCGGTCGAGACGAAGTGGGATATCCTGGTTTGGAGTTTAATCTTTTTGAGAAAGAGAGAAAGAGAGAGTTGAATCATCTAGAGTGTATTGTGTATTGCAAGTGGCCCCTATCTCCTTAATTTTAGCAAAAAGACCTTTTTAAAGGGAGAAATAATGGAGCTTTACAAGTCTTTGTTCCGTATCAATAGTGTATAACTTCACACAAGTGTACTCCCACCATCATGTATACTATTCCCCCAAACAAAAAAAAGCAATAAAACCCCCCTTCAAAAGGCGGGGTCCAATATAAACTCAAACAAATCAAGCGGGTCGAAAAAAAAATCCCCATAGCCATCATCCCGTCCATCGTCGTTTTGACTTTTTTTTCTGCATGCAGGCTATAGCGGTAGTGGGGAAACAAATCACCATTAAACAAGTCATAAAGAAAAAAAAAAGAAAGAAAAAAGGGAAGGACTTTCCAGATGTAGACTTATGACGATATAGAAGAACAAGCGAGAGCAAAATTCTTCAAGCAAAGGGGGAGGAATCGAGGAATCGAGAAAGCGGAGTAACTTTTTCATGTAGGTGTATGCACAAACTGAAGGAATTGAAAATGACCTAGCAAGGGAAATCGAAGCGAAGAGATCATAGCAAGACTATATGTGAACAGGGCTTAGTATCTAAACCTACGTCATAGCACATATACCATGTGTACACACATATGTACATCACTTTACAAAAAAAAAAAAAAAAAAAAAAAAA
>MJMS01000155.1:17556-32964 GCA_002018275.1 Huntiella bhutanensis
TATTAACCCTGACGAGGCTGCCAATGGAATGCCTTCTTTGGCGGCAGTAGGATTCTAGGTGACTGCCAAAGCTCCCAGCTTTATCTGTAGAGTGGAGAGGGAAGGGACAGGATAGAAGCACAGGGGTGGGGATTTGTTTGGCATGGTTGGTTACGTGGGTTGTTGTTGTTTTTGGACGATTTGCGATTCGTTATTTTGGTATTTTTCCACGAGTGTTTCTAATTTGTAGACCTTTTTATCGGTTAACCTTATTTTGTGTGGGTTTTTGTCATCAGCGACATTACGGATCCCTAGCTTTGTTTTACCTGCGTCCTATTTGGAAGCATCCTGAACGAGAACATAACCACTAAATACACGACAAATGGCCACTGTAAGCTCTCGACTCTGCCCCGCCATCCACTTCTGGAATGTCCGCTAACACGTGTCCCCTGCCTCTGATAGAACCGTCCCTACAGCGCCGCCGCTGCTGGATACGTGCCCAATGGCACTCCGTCGCCCGCGCCCGGTCACCTGCCGCCTGGTGCGGCCCCACTGCTACCGAATCAGGGGAGGATTGTGCAGACTGGACCGTATCGGGTTCTCTGTGTGGCAGATGTCAGAGGTGATGTGCGCATGTTGAATAAGCTGGCGAAGGAGGCCAAGGCAGACCATATTATTCACACAGGTGACTTTGGATTCTATGATGAGACCAGTTTGGACCGCATTTCGGAAAAGTAAGTATGGTAGTCGATGGTAGGGCGGGAGGATGGTTGGCTGACTTTGATTTCAGGACTTTGAAGCACATTGCCCAGTACTCGCCGCTGATCGACGATGCGGTGAAGCGGTCGATTCAGACATCGGGTGGCGCTCCTATTAAGCCGCGCTTTACGCCTGCCCAGCTTGCTCTTTCTCAATTGCCTGATCTACTCAAGGGTACCATTAAACTCGACGTTCCTGTGTACACAGTGTGGGGTGCGTGCGAGGATGTACGGGTTTTGGAGAAGTTCCGGTCGGGAGAATACAAGGTCAACAACCTTCACATTATTGACGAGAACCAATCTCGTTTGATTGAGTTGGGTGGTGTCAAGTTGCGTCTGCTGGGACTTGGTGGTGCTGTTGTCATGCACAAGCTGTTCGACAATGGTGAGGGCCTGACTACCATTGCCGGTGGACAGGGAACTATGTGGGCCACCCTCCTTCAAATGGGTGAGCTTATTGATACAGCGCATCGTGTGTACGACCCCACTGAAACTCGCGTTTTCATTACTCATGCGTCGCCTGCCCGTGAGGGCCTTCTGAACCAACTTTCAGTAACCCTCAAGGCCGATTTCTCCATCTCCGCTGGTCTTCACTTCCGTTATGGCTCTTCCTACAACGAGTTTAGCGTTAACCCCACGATGGACTACTACCGGAGCAAACTTGGTCGGTCCAAGGCATCCTTCAATGACGTCTGGGAAGCGGTACGCGGCGTGGTAGAGCCAGCAGTGGCTGCCAACGAGGCTCAACAAAACCTTTTGCGGAATGCTTTGGAGTTGGTAGAGAAGATGCCTAACCTGGGTAGTGAAGGATCTGCTGCCTCAGGTCCAAACGTTCAGGGATCGGTGGACGAAAGTGCGTTTAAGAATATGTGGAACTTTAACCTCGCCGATGCTTCTTTTGGCTGGCTAGTGATGGAGATTCAAGAGGGTCGTATTAGCACGGAGATGAGGGCCATGGGCTTTAACTTTGCCCACCGTGGCGCTAAGCAGGCTGGACCACCGGTTGCTAGCCCCACCGCTACCCCGGCTACTGTTGTAGAAAAAGAGAAGCCTGCGCCGTCGGTTAATGCGCTATCCACTATTTTTCCCGCGCCTGAATCTGAAAAGCCTGCCGTTGTTAGTCCGCCAACTAAGCCAGCACAGACTGAGCCTACCAGATCGAATTCAGGGACGCCAGCTCCTGGTGCAGAGGGGGCCACGGAAAGTGCTCCAGAAATCATTGCGCTGTTCGTTTCAAACGTCACCAATGACTCTCAGATTCCATTGCTTTTCTCCCCTGAAAAGTATCCAAACTTGAAGGTTGACAAGTGGGGTCCATCAAACAAGGTTGTCCACTTCCCCACAGCCGAGGAACGTGATGCTGCTTTGGCCGACGTAGCTGAAGAGTTTAAGACCAGAGCACCCGATGACCGCGACCGTAGCAAGCCTCTTGTCAAGATGTTTATCCAACGTGGTGGCCGGGAACGCGGACCTCGTGGTGACGGTGCCTGGCGCGGAGGTAAGAATGGAGACGGTGGTTACCGCTCTAGCGGTCAAGGGAATGGAAACGGGGCTAGTGACTCCGAAACTGGTGGTAGACGGGGCGGCAGACGGTCGGACAGAGGTCGGAGAAACGGTCGGAGAGGAGGCAGAGAAGGTGGAGAAGCTTAATATTAGGCTGTAGTTTATTTTGTTTGCTTTTTGGGTCAGGTCTGATGGTTTAATGGACGGATTGGGTGGTTGGATATTCTCTTGGTTCTATGATACTTTTTTTATTCGGTTTTTTTGTGTTCTATCGTACAAGTCAGAGTCTGTGGTCTCTGTCGGCCAGTCTTGGTCTCTCTATTCCAGTGGTTTATTTCAAAGGCTTGATGCCCTTGTGAATAGCCGCCACACCACCAGTCAGGTCCTCGTAGCCCTTGCCTGAAATCTCAAAGCCAGCCTCCTGGATCATAGAAGCAAAGCGCTCCTGGCTTGGGAAGCGCTCAATCGATTCAACAAGGTATTGGTAACTGTCGCGGTCTCCGGCAACAACCTGGCCAATCAATGGGATAGCCGAGAAACTCCACCGTTTGTACACGGCGTTGAAAAGAGGGTACTTGTCGGCACTAGAGAACTCTAAGCAGGCAAACACACCACCAGGCTTCAATACGCGGTACGCTTCTCTCAAGGCAGCAGGGATATCAGTAAAGTTGCGGATGCCGAAGGATACAGTGTACAGATCAACACTGTTGTCGGGGATAGAAGGGGGAAGTTCCTGCGCGTTGGCTTCGGTGAATGTTATCGCGGATTGGTGGGCGGGTGGAAGAGTGAGAGAGCGGGTCTTGCCGACTGAGAGCATGTCGGGGTTGATGTCAGAAATGGTGATTTTGACGGAGGGGTGGCCGTGTTGAGTTATGGCGGTGTCGAGGAGGCGGAAGGCGATGTCGCCGGTTCCTCCTGCGATATCGAGAAGAGAGAGTTGGGAGGTGGCGGTAGTGGGGCGGAGACCGGGAGAGAGGCCGGAGACGAAGTGGTTCCTGTTGAAGTTAGTTTCTATAGATTTTGGTAAGAACTCAGTAACTCACTTCCAGACACGGTGCCAGCCAAATGACATCAGGTCATTCATCTGGTCATACGACTCGGCCACAGAGGTGAACACATCCGCGACTTTCTTCTGCTTCTCAGCAGTCGGCACTTCCTGGAATCCGAAATGGGTGGTTTGCGCCGACTCGGTAGGCCGGCTATCTTGCAGGCGGACGGTCGATGTGTGGAAAAGACGAGGCGCCAGGAATGCCCGGGCGCGGAGGGCCCGCATTGAGTGGAGCGTGCGAGACATTATGACGTTTGGCCGGCTTGGGGTGGTATGAGGTACGGGATGGCGCGGGGTGAAGCTCTTTTATGGACTGTTGAAGCTTCTGAAATTATGTGGGGCTGTGGCGCTTATAACGCCACTGTGGCGGATTGTCACATCCGGCGGATATCACGGGGGACGACAAGTCGGGTGTGTGTATGTCCATACTTGTGTATTGTCAACTAACTAGATGTATTTGTATCCTATTCCTCCTCGTACCCAGTGCGCCCGACAAGGCTGCTCGATACATGGCTTAGTCGGGGTTGTTCTTTCTTTTGAATGAGATTGGCGAATTTCCTCATTAAAGCGGCGTGTCTGAAGCGCCGGGCGACGGTTCCCCACCAGTTCTCGCCGGCAAGCTGCTCTTCAATGCGTTTGTCGGCGCGGTGACGGGCAATACGACGGGAAGAACTCGTTGTGAGACGCTGAATCGAAGGATGCGATCCGGTGCGTGCAGAGGACCGGTTAGCCCGGCCGCTTGGGGAGCCTCGAGTGTGGTTGTGTGAGCTATGCGAAGCAACCCTGGTAGCCGAGGTTTCGCGCGCATTTCCTCCAACGATGCGGCTCCGGGGCTGGGGAGGACGAGGGCTTAAATGCGGAGAAGCACTTCTGTTACTCCGTAAGGACCCGGGCGGAGTCGTGCCGGGAGTAGACGCGGGAGTAACGAGAATTGGAATTGATGTCTCACGTGACCGTACAGGAGTTTTCTTCTGTCTCACGGGCTCGGGCGACTCAGAGGGGGCATGGATGCGAATGTCGGGGATTGTGGTAGCAGCCTTGCGGCGCTTTTTCAGCTTAGGCCGGGGGACGGGGCATGGTGTTTCCGGGAAGTCACCTATGACATGTCTAATGCTCGACTGGTTGGGGCTCGGGATAGCGGGGAGTGCATCGGGATTAATCTGACTGGGAGCGTGGCCTTTGTCGCTACTCTTCTTCACGGAATTAACCCACTGCTGACTTCTTGCGATCGGATCGGCGGTGACGTTTGAGACGGCGCTGGGCGTCTTGAGAGGTCTTTCAGTCGAGGGTATAATGGGAGCTGAAGGGAAAACAGGGCTTGTAGGCACGACGCAGATCGAAGGCCCAGGGAAGATTGAAGCGGGACCTCCGGCGGGAATGGCACTGCCGCCAAATAGACCAGTAGGACTTCCAACGGGCGACCCAGCAAAGATGCCAGTAGGGACTGGTCTGGTGAATGAAAGGTTGGTTGAATCGGGGATGGGGGCGAGTTCAGGCGCAATGGCTGCTTCTTCATCATGAGGTCGTGTCTGTCGGGGGAGGAACTATTCCCAAAACATACGTAGAGCCGGACGAACGAGAAAGCAGGCTGTGCATAGCACAAAGAGAGTGACGGTCAGGGCGATGCCCAAGGTAGTTGTTTCGGACATTTTCGATGGAGGGCGTCGGTGAGAAGGTGAAGGGAAAAATAAGAACAAGAAGAAGTTAGCAATCTACGAAAAGGAAAAAGAATTCAAGTCTTCCCAAAGGAGAGCCACACAATTTTTTTCACTGCCATTATGAATTCCATCGTGGTAATTTCTACTTCTGGAGAAATGTGGAAGTGACCTTGATACCTCTATCGTCAAATACGAATAAGGAAAGTGTCTGATGAGTTTGTATGTAGAAGAACCTCAATAAGTGTATTGACCCTAGTATGCTCGTCATAACCCTATCTACATCCGTCATTCTGACCATACTGAGCGCAAAACTTCTGGTACGAGATGATGCCGTTTCTCGTCACACCAAGCCCCCGACCAGCTAAGGCCCATATCCTTCCAGCACAATCCGCTAACAGAACCCCACTAAATCCCTCCCGCCCCCACCAATCCCGAACCTCGTGCAGCCCAGAAACTCTCCAAAATCACCACGAAATCAACCGTTTTCCCCCGTTGATCTCTTGTTTGACTCAATTCGACCCAACTGTGTCGAGAGTAATTTACACTCATCTCCTCTACATTGCTTCTTTGCTGTCTACCCAACATCACCCTATAAAATACAATCTGTCCAGCTTGCCTCAACTCGTTCCTGCCTTGTTTCACCCACTTCAACACTATTCAAGCAAAAAGAAGTCCGTATAGGGAAACTGCCTCCGCTTGCCTATCAAGATTTCAAGTATCGTGAGATTTCATCAACGGCTTCATTCTTGGGGCATTGGAAGCAGCCTTGACAGTAGGGTACATAGGCAAGGAGAAGAGCTTACCGCACTTGTTAGGTCTTGCCGGTTGGAAGTAGAGTGTTGTTGTCTGGGCCGCACTATAAATTAGACTCCTGGCTCCCACTTCCATTCTTCTTCTTCTTTTCCTTTGATATCGACACCAGTTCTGGATTTTGAGCTCTTTTTCCTGAACATTCCGTCGGTCATTATACATCTTTCTGAACCACACTCTGGTCATTGTTTACTTAGTGCCTTGCCACTTCTCTCCCGTTAATTGTCAGTGCATTCATAACCCAACTCTAATTCCGTCGTCATCTCCGTCATACCCTGAAATCCCTGTGCGATTTCTTACTCTTCATCCACTACAACATCAACATCAAAGCTGACTTTTTCCTACCATAGACATCTTTTATTAGCCCTTCGGCTCCTCGTTTTTCACCATAAGGAAGGGAGGAAAACGAACAGCTGTTCGCTGTGCTAAACCCGCTGATACCGAGGTCGAACCCGGCATCGCCAGCTCTGTAGCGGCCGGAAGACCCGATAATCCGCCCAGGGCGAAATCTAGAAGACGTAAGCTGCGCTCAACCGGAAGTGCTAGCAACGCAGTGTCTCCGGAGAAAGGGTGAGTCTTTTTTGTTATCTTCTTTTTGTCATTTGTTGCTGTTGTTGTTGGTGCCATTGATATCATCATAGACATCGTGAATGTCGCCGGAAAACTGTCAACTCAAGCGAGTCCCCTTGGCCAACTCTTTGCTTGTTTGATATGTTGAAACAAACTTGTTGTCTGTTTGTCTGCCCCTGTCGCCTTCATCCGTCCTCAAGCACCCTGTTTTGAACAGTTTGGCTTCAACTCTTTCCTATCGTTGATACTTCTCTGGAATGACCATATCGCGACGTCATTAATCGCCAATCAATTAGCCGTTGTCGTTGCAGTGACCCCGCCTGTCTTTCACAGCCAGTGCCCACCGAAAGACAGGCCTTACCTATCAAACTGGAGCTCACAGGTGAACACTTCATTTGTTCGGCGTTACTGCACTGAACCCTGCTTTCAACCCACTGTTTCAAGTACCAGGGGCCTCTGGAATGCCCTGAGCCACTGTTCTATTGTCAGGACCAATACTCCTTTGTTCGCCGTCGTGACACTGGCTATGGGACCTGGCTCTATCCAATTCATTCCTAGCCTGCATCCGGCTGGGTCTGCAATATCATTACTTTTCGCATCATAACTATTCACTGATTTTTGCTTGTCGTATCTCTGACGGCTTGTATGGGTTTGCTTCACTCATTATCTCTTCACACCCATCTGTACCCATAACCTTCATCCCATTGTCTCTTGTGACGGGTCATCATCAGGTGTCTTTTTTGTGGCTTCTTAATTAATAGGCGCGGCGACCAATGCTGTAACTTCCAGCTTTAGCCAACTATAGAGCCTAACGGACGGCCCCATTACAAAGCCTAGTCCTCTTAGTCCCATCAATCATCCACTCACCTACTCTGTTGACATAATAATCCGTCGATAAAAAATCAGCATTTGGCTTGTTTTTGCCAATATCTCCCTTCAATCATTATCGGCTTTTGAGTCCTAAAACATTCTGTCCTTCTGTCTCGCCGTCCGCACTTGACGACGGCTTGGCACCTCATCGGGCACTACTGTCGCTGCTTATCGCTGTAGGCGCATGTCACAAGCGGAAAACGTCACCGAAAAAAAGTGCAGCTTTGAAAGGAAAAAAAAAGGCTGGCAAAATGCCTAGGTTCACTAGGTCATCCGCTCGCAAAGCAGCGCAGGCTAGTAACGTTGATGCCGTCGACACTCCTGATGCCGTTTCTTCTGCTGTCCCCGATATCTCGGTCCCTACAACCCCACCCTCTTCTCGTTCTCGTCTCAGACTAAACCAGACATCATTATCATCACTTTCCACACCACATACCACATTAGCCTCTCCTACGACTAGCCAGTCCAGACTCCATTTTCACTCTGCCTTTCCCCTTTCCCCTACTGCACCGGTCTTTACCCCGTCTTCTACATATCCTCCTGCACCACCACCAACAACAGTGACATCTGTTAAGAGAAAGAGTTCTGCTATTCAAGTATCATCACCACTAAACCAAGCCTCGGCTCCTTCTAGATTGTCAAAGCGCCAACGCAGAGCGCCATCTTCTGCTGCCGCAGCTGCGTCTACTTCTGCGACTGAACACACAGTATCGCCATCGCCCGCCCAATCGGCTAGGTCCCGGCGGCTTTCTGCAAGAAACACGGCCCGTCAATTGGCTTCGGACATGGCCGACCAAGAGTAAGCTTTTTTCGTTTCTGAAAATAATTGTCCGTCGTTCTTACTGTTTTTGCCCCTCTATAGAGACGTTACCATGTCGTCACCTACTACGTCGTCGGCACGGAGAAGCCGTGCTCGTAAAAACAGACCATCAGCCGGTAAGATCTTTAGTTCCCTTGTACCAAAACTCTGACGTCACCATGAATCACTAACAATCACCCCCCAATATAGATACCACCAACGCCGGCCCTAGCTCTTCCCGTCAATCAAAAGATGCAGCTTTGCCCTCCTCCGATCAGGATACTACTATGACGGGCACCGAGGAGCACGTCTCGTCCGACTCGGAATCCCGCCGTCACCATGCCCACCACGAAGATGATGAGGAGTCACTCGACGAAGAGAATGGAATGGTACAGGGAAACCTCGATAGCGACGAGGAAAATGAGGACATGACCATCAACGAATTTGAAGCCGCCGCCGCTCGGCATATGTTTGCTGGCCACGAAGAGGACGATGAAGATGACGAAGACGACGAGGATATTGACCCGTTCAACGATTATCACATGCCGGCTTCTATGGCAGGCCACCCACTCAATGAGACGCTTAGGGCATTGACTGGTAGTTTGGCTGGCTTTCACCGTAGTTCAGGCGGCCGGTTTCGCGACATCACCCGCAAGCTCCGCAGTGGCGACGAAGGCACCCAGACTATGGCTTTGCATGATCTTGCCCAGGTTCTTTTAGTATCTTCCGAAGACACCCTTCAGGGACAGGTTAACACAAGTGTCCTTGTCAAAGAATTAGTTGCCTTGATGCAACCTGACAAGTCTCCAGAAATAATGCTGCTGGCTTGCCGTTGCTTGGCAAATCTGATGGAGGTTCTTCCGTCATCCATTTCCTCGGTAGTGTATGCCGGAGCCGTCCCCGTTCTTTGCAGCAAACTACTAGAAATCTCTTTTATCGATGTTGCTGAGCAGTCTCTCAGTACCCTCGAGAAAATTTCACAAGAGTTTCCTAGTGCCATTGTGCGCGAGGGTGGGTTGACTGCTTGTCTCTCATACTTGGACTTTTTCGCCACTAGCACCCAGAGAACAGCAGTGACCACTGCTGCCAACTGCTGCCGCAACATTCCTTCAGATCTCTTCCCTGTTGTTCGGGACTGTATGCCCAAGTTGCTTGACGTCCTTGGTAGTAGTGACCAGCGGGTTGTTGAAAAGGCGTCTCTTTGTGTTTCCGGCATCGTCGAAAGTTTCCGAGGACATCATGAACAACTCGAAGGCCTCGTCACCGTAGACCTACTGCGCGCCATTCTAGGTCTTTTGATCCCTGGTACCACCAATCTTGTCAGTGCCGACATCCAGACACAATTCATTCGCATTCTAGCTTCCACGGCCCACGCTAGTCCGAGATTAGCTGCCGAGCTGTTCAAGCTTAACGTAGTTGAGACGTTATACCAGATGCTCACTGGCGAATCCCCGCCTAGTTCAGACGGCGATGCTAGTGCGAACATTGATAGCGTGGATATCATGAATGCTCTCGTCAAGCGTCCTCGTAACCAGATCATGGAAACTCTCAGTGCTATCTGTGAGCTCCTTCCAGTTGAGATCGCCGCCTTTTCTAGACCAGCTTCTCTCAGTCGGACTCCGGGAACTCCTGTTTCTCTCAGCGTCGCCCTGGAAGCACAGTTTGAAAACCCTCTTTAAGGCTGCGTTCACGCCGCAAAACAGGACTGGGAGAAAGGATGTTTGACGCATGTTTTTTCCAGCACAGTCAACCTGGATGTTCGCGAGCGTGCTATGATTGCGCAACTTCGCATTCTTTCGACTGTCGATCCGGACATCCTTTTAGATACTCTTTCATCTGTTCCTTACGCGTCTTTCCTGGCTTCTATCTTCTCGCAGAAGGATCACCCTAAGCTGGTTTTCCTTGCACTTGACAGTAGCGAGTTGCTTCTGAGTCGCCTTGGTGATGTCTACCGCTATCAACTTTACCGGGAAGGCGTCATGAGTGAAATCACGAAACTCTCCAAAATCGAGCTTCCCCCTCGGGTGCCTCTTCCGGGTCACCGTAGCGATACTGATTCCGATGATGGTGACCGTAGCCATTATGAGAGTTCAGATATCGAAGCTAATGCGGAGCCTGGTAACCGCCATAACCGTGCTCCTGGCAGCTACCCAGAGTCCTCTAGTGCTACCGGCGATGCCGAGGAGCATACTCTTGAGGTTACCCATGATGACGAGGTTGAAGAGGGCAGTGATGATGACCGCGACAATGAAAGCGAGGATCATGATTACCCCGAAGATCCCGATGAGAGCGATAGTAACGAGAATGACGAAGATCATAACGACCACGATCACGACCATGATCATGATTCAGATAGCTCAGAGGATTCTGATCGCCGTCCTCGTGTTCATCATGACACAGTTCCCGACGAGATGCTCAAGACTGCAGCCAAGAAATTCCTCTCCACTCACGAAACTGAACAGCAATCTGTGCAGATGCGGGAAAAAGCCCAGGCCATTATGGCTAAACTGACTGATTTGATTGAGGATTTGCGCAAGCACTTCTTAATTCGCGGAAGTGGCGATGTTTCTATTGAAACTAGCCGCAACCTGTTTGTTCGTTTGGCTTCTTACTTTGACAAAAACGTGTTAGAAAGCATCACTAGTTCGGAAATCATTGCCTCGAAATTGGTTGACACTCTCTTGGAGATTTTCAGTCACTCTGATGCGGTCATTGCCGGCGCTGCCAGAGCTGCCTTCCTGTCGGCCTTTATTGGTGGCTCTCAAGATGGAGCTACGGCTACTGGCTCTGACGGGCCGTCCACGTCACTTGGTATAATGATTAACAAGCTGCAGGACGTGCTTAGTCGGTCGGAGCACTTCGACGTTGTCACAGTTCAGCCTGGTTCGGGTGGTGACTCGCGTGGCAGTTCTGCTTCTTATTTGGCCAAGCAAATCAAACTCAAGCTTGTCGCTGACCCCCCCTCCTGCGTTCCTCGTCAATATCGCAGCCTCACTGTCTACATCCACGCTATTTCCACTTTTGGCTCACTAGCAGATTATCTCCGCCCTCGAATTGACAGTCCTCCTGTCCGGGCTCCACAAAATATTTTCGAGCTGCTCACGGCTAATAGCTCCATGTCGGCCGAGACATTCAATCAGCTATTTGGCTCCTCTCTTGGACAGATGCCGTCTGATACGTCTCGGGATGGTGAGCGTCCGAATTCAAATTTGTGGAGACGGCTAGAGCGCTTCCATGCACCTGGCCCTTCTGGTCGTGACAGTTCAAACGCTAGTCCCGAAGCTTCAACCCAAGAGGATGGTCACGTTACGGATGAAGAGCCTCCCAGAAATGAGGCTTCTGATCCGGATGCTACTGCCAGAGCTCCGCAGGAAACAGCTAGTGATGTTCCCGAGTCTGAGGTGGCTGNATCTGAAGCTCCTGGATCGGGTGTCGCTGGCGAGTCTAGCACTTGTAAAAGAGACAAAAAGTCCAGCGCCAATGCTGTTGATAATATGCCTTCTCGGGAGGAAAATCGTCCCCCAGTCTCCGGGCGTGACCAACTCAACGCTTTACTTAGATCACTTGCGCCGAATGGTTCAGGTGACCCTTGGGGTGATGACGGCCCACTTGCGGGTCATGGACGTGGTAGTAGTGAAGCTAGCTCACGGAGAGCTTCGGATGCCCCAGAGTTCCCAGAGAACTGGACCATCGAGTTCCTCCTCAATGGGCGAGTCGTCCCGCAAGATGCTGCCATTTTCCAGCTCATCTGGAAGGAGCAAGAGGACAAGAGGGCGATCTGGTCATCGATCCACGAAGTCAAGTTCCGCGTCGTTTCCAAGCCAGCTGAGAATGAAGCCGAACAAGCTGAGACTACAGCTGTCAACGCCACAGGTACTTCTCCTGCGGAGACGGAGCCACTTGTTGATGCCTCCGGAGTCCCGCTCTCTCTTAGCGAACACCCTATCACAGCTTCGGTGTTGCGTCTTCTCCGCATCATTCATGACCTCAACGCCAACATCGAGGATGTCATGACTGAACATACGGATGTTGTTCGCCTCACTAGTGAGCCCCTCTCACAATTCGTCAACACCAAGCTCACTGCCAAGCTTAACCGCCAACTTGAAGAGCCATTGATTGTGGCTAGCAACTGTCTCCCTCCATGGGTAGAAGATTTGGCCCGTTGCTATCCCTTCCTGTTTCCATTTGACACGCGCTACTTATTCGTACAATCGACATCGTTCGGTTATGCTAGATCAATGGCACGCTGGCAAAGTCAGCAGGGTGATGACCGACGTAACCGGAACGAGCATCTCGGCCGTCTCCAGCGCCAGAAGGTACGGATAGCCCGCTCTAAGATGTTTGAGTCAGCACTCAAAGTCATGAACTTGTATGGAGCGGGTCAAAGTATTCTTGAGATCGAGTACTTTGACGAGGTTGGTACTGGTCTTGGTCCAACACTAGAGTTCTACTCGACCATCAGTCGTGAGTTTGCCCTCAAGAAGCTTCGTCTGTGGCGCGATGACGACAATGATGACAATGAGTATGTCAACGGCCGCACTGGTCTGTTCCCCAAGCCCATGAGCGAAGAAGAGGCCAATGGACAGAATGGTAGCCGTATCCTCAACATGTTTACTATGTTAGGAAAGTTTGTCGCTCGTTCGATGTTAGACTCACGCTTGATTGATATCAACTTCAATCCACTCTTCTTCCGCATCGGAGAAGGTGACGTGCGGCCATCTCTTGGCGCTGTCAAATCAGTTGATTTGGCTCTAGCCACCTCGCTCAAGTTGATCAAGAAGTTCGTCGTGGCCAAGCGCGAAATTGACGAAGATTATTCTCGTAACGCGGCTGACAAGGCTGTTGCGATTGAAAATGTCCGCGTTGAAGACTGTAGCATTGAAGACCTATGCCTCGACTTTACGGTCCCTGGTCACAGCAACATTGAGATGATCCCCAAGGGTGCCGATACTAGTGTCACCATGGCCAACGTTGACAAGTATCTTGACCTGGTAATTGACTTCACCTTAGGTTCGGGTGTTAGTCGCCAGATTGATGCCTTCCGTGCTGGGTTCACTACAGTATTCCCCTACACAGCTCTGAATGCCTTCACCCCAGATGAACTCGTCCTTCTATTTGGACGATCTGAAGAGGATTGGTCTTTGGAGACGCTCTTGGATTCCATCAAAGCTGACCATGGATTCAACATGGACAGCCGCAGTATCCAGAATCTGCTGCACCTCATGAGCTCTTACACGACTGAGGAGCGTCGTGACTTTTTGCAGTTCACGACGGGTAGTCCCAAGTTGCCGATCGGAGGATTCAAGGCTCTTAAGCCCATGTTCACGGTTGTCCGTCGGCCGCATGAGGCTCCGTACACGGCCGATGACTATCTTCCCAGTGTCATGACGTGCGCCAATTATCTCAAGCTTCCCGATTACAGCAATATTGATTCGATGCGGGGTCGTTTGGGGGTTGCCATCAAGGAAGGTCAGGGCGCTTTCCACCTGTCTTAAAGAGTTCGAGGTGGATGTTTTTTTATTGTTATCATATTTGTGGCTGTCAGGCCTATGGTCTGCGTATACTGGCATTGTTAATGGTGTTTTTTTCTGGTTCTGCATTCTAGACAGCTATTTGTTTTATTCCCTAGTCTGTCGACTGTTGCTAATGGATGGTTGGTTTGGAAAATTGTCGGTTATGGAGCGTGCATTTCTAGAGTTTGTTTCAATATACATACTTGTTCACGAAAAAAAACCTATTGATACTGGAAAACTAATACAATTAAATAAACTATCCATCTGTGTTGGCAACTGGCTGAGTCAGTCGAAGCATCTGTGTCTGTGGATCTGTGTTTGTACATGTGCTGTTGTTGCATGTTTCTGGGGTAGAATGGAAACGCCCAAGTCTGAGAATATGGGACTGTTGAGGTTCCTATCGTCCATTTACTTCTTTGGCTCTTCTGGCTTCTCAGGCGCCGGAACTGGAAGCTTAAAGGATTCCGGAGTTGAATCAACTCCCTTACCCACCGGCTCCCACGCTGTAGTACCACCTTCAAAGTTCCGGAACGCTTGCGTCATTTCAAGCGGCTCATAAACAATTCTCTTCTTCTCTTCGTCGTAACGAACCTCCTCATATCCAGTCAAAGGGAAATCCTTACGTAAAGGATGCCCGGTGAATCCATAATCAGTCATGATTCGGCGGAGATCCGGATGACCAGAGAAAATCACACCAAACATGTCGTAGGTTTCACGCTCGTACCAGTTGGCACCGCTGTAGAGTGACGTGACAGAAGGAACGGGTGTTGTTTCCGAGGCGTAGGTTTTGACCCGAATTCGAGAGTTATGACGAATGGAGAGGAGGTTATAGACTATTTCGAAACGAGAGGCGCGGGTAGGGTAATCTACTGCGGTTACGGTGTTGAGGAGGGTAAATTCGGCAGAAGTGTTGTCTAGTTTATATTAGCGAGCTCTACTAGCTTGGATTATATCGCACATACACTTGAGGAAAGTGAACACGGGAATCACGCCTTGAGGCGAAATGTAAATCGTCAATTCATCCTTCCACACCGAAAATTGCTGGACATATTTAGGCAGACATCCAGTGATCCACGCGCCGTATTTATGAAGAGCGTCCGCTTTTGAATTGTATTTAAGGGCGGGGTTGACAAGAGGAGCTTCGAGGGTCGCGGAGGCAGGCGCACGCGGGGACAGACGCATGTCCGGCGCTTGCGATGGCATGGCAATTTTACCGGTCGCCGTGGTTGTTAGGGCGCGGGCAACGCCGGACGGGCGGAAAGTGGGGCCAATTGAGGGGCCAATGGCCCGAGGGAGCGTAGTGAGACGCGGGGGCATCTTGAGGATTTTGGTATTTTGATGTGTTTTTTGATTTCCCGGTGTCGAGCGAGCTGACGGTCACTTGTAGTTGGGATGCTGGTGGGTTTTCACCAGCCGTATCACCATAATGTAACCCAATTGATCCCCTCACCCAATCCGATTTCCCGTATTACCACAGCCGTGCGGGACGTTGCAAATGGTAGGGTCCATATAGGGTTAAAACGAATCCCCGCCCATGTGTTCTTACCAAATGCCGTGGCGGGGAACTCTAAATCACGTGACATGACATGATAGCAAGTTCTTGAAGTAGCCTGTGGTTTCCTGACAAATTTCGTCTCATGTACAATTGCATTGTAATGTAAATCGTAGATTGGATCCTGCCTAACCTTTTGTCGTGAATTTTACAATATTGATATGACTTGCCTGCTATGTCGTAAATACCACGCAGGTACGTATCCATTCTGGTTAACGTTGTAGCTGCACCATGGGGCGGTTTAGTGTGTTTTAGTGGGGTGTGTTAGGGGTCATAGGCGGGGCGAGTCCGGGAGTCCAGAGCCCAGTAGAAGCCAGCTTGAAGGGTTTTTTTCGCGCCCAGGTGCTT
>MJMS01000156.1:0-32603 GCA_002018275.1 Huntiella bhutanensis
TTGATAGTGCCTATTGGTCTCGTGCATGGATTGTCCAAGAGGTTGTCGTCCGTGAAGA
This sequence comes from Huntiella bhutanensis, assembly GCA_002018275.1. NCBI lineage: Eukaryota > Fungi > Ascomycota > Sordariomycetes > Microascales > Ceratocystidaceae > Huntiella > Huntiella bhutanensis. The sequence continues at coordinate 59 of MJMS01000156.1, forward strand.
GTATCGTGCACTATTACCGTTATTCATGAAGAAGTTGGACCGATTCAAATACACTTTCGCAAGACGGCAGGCACAATGGCCCAAAGTCCGGGGATGTACAGCGGATTACTTGTTGTATGGACAATGTAAGATTTCCCTTTGGTGCATTTTAGTTGTAACTGAGGCACTTAATCGGAGCACGTTCGATCCCGATGTTCAAGGCATGTGTTGGTCTTTGCCGGATACTGGGAGTTTGAACGAGACTTTTTTTTCTCGGTCGAAGGGGTTATTCTCTACTTTCATTGCCCCATCCTCACTCAAAGTAACTACCCAGTTACAATTCGCTTCGGCCAAAACATTTCCCTTTGCCTACGCGTATGACCGTTCATGCCAATCCCTTCAGGTGGGACAAGATCGCGATCGCTTATATTCTCTTGCCGGGCTCTACAAAAATGTCGAAATCGTAGTTGACTACAATAAACCTGATACAGAGGTAGTTTTGGACATCGCCCAACACATAGTGGCGTCTCTAAAAACCACGAAGCGCAGATTTAAGCTACCCTGGGAGAATCACGGATTACGATGGGTGCCCGAGGGGCTGTCTGTAGCAGATACCTTGGTATCCTGGGTGGAATATGGGAAAACCATCATATTTCCTGCCAAAATGTATGATGGTTTATTCATTCAACTCCAAGCCCCGCGATTTGCTGGCATAAGAACCGACACATTGGAAAATACAATATTTCGTCGTGGTCCAGGGTGGGGTAAGCTGTACGCTCAGTGTATGTACCGAGCCAAGGTGGTAAAGCTGTTCCAAGCAAACGACAACAAGGAGTTGAGAAAAGCAATGGCAGCACGCTTCAAGGGAAACAAGACGGATGATGAAGAGAGGGACGTTTTACTTCACTGGTTGGATTATATTCCGCCTTTCCGATTAAGTCTCAAGGAACGTTTAGATCATTACTTGGACGTCGACAGGTATATGGATGATGATGTTGATCACAGCCTCTTTTCAGTTTGGTGGTCTATGCATCACGTGGGTCATAACCTTGGCATTCTATCGGATGGTAATCTGTTCGTCGGTTGCTCATACAGTCAAATTGACGACGAAGTTGTGTTGGCTGAGGGATTCCGTAGCCCGTTCGTAGTACGAAATGCAACCCCGCAAGGTGAAGTTTTGTTCGTTGAAATGGCGTTTCTTGTTGGTATACCCCACTCGCAAGTGATTACCGAATGGAGAGAAGAGCTTGTTATAGTCTAACACATTGAGCCCCCACTTATATACACATCATACTATGCCCTTCGTAGTAGATAGCTTGACTTATAACTTATCTTATTCTACAGATGTAGAGTTACTGACTACATCGAACACACCCATCTTCATATATCATCTACACTCTCACTACCTCCGTGATCTCTCAATTCTTGCATTCTCTAGCTGTGGAAAGGTCGCTTCGAGTGATCAGCCAGTTGCGCGCATGAGCTGTGTAAGAACTTGCGGCCACGCGGAGCATTTCATGACCAAAGTCTCACTACGTGCGGTACCGTGTACTAAATATTCTTGTAGAAGCTCGCGAGCAGTCCCAAATTTGGAGACTAGACAGAGGCGTATTATGTTTAGTGCTAGTATACGTGCGTAAAAAACCCAACCAACTAGGTAGCCTCGAGCTCGTCCACCAGGACCTGAGAAATGTTAGATCATGATAATGTTGCCGGTAAACACGTCAAACTCAGGCTCAGCTCCATCATCCCAAAGATGTAGAGTAGCTGGATCAGATATAGCCACGATATGTTGAGTTACCGATTAAGAAATACCAAGGGAACCCAAACTTTGTACGGAAACCTCAATCTCTTTCATTTTACATCAACAACGGACCTGTGAAGGATCAAAGACCTACCCTCTGCGGCGCTTTGCATTGCGTGGACTTCGTCCCCTTTCTTCGCCATTGGTTGATATTGTTTATATACTCATGATCTCAGCTTTTCTACTCAAATTCTTCGTCAAAGCCCTAGCTGCATTGTATTTACTTAAATAAGAATACCATTTAACTCAGTAATTTATCTCTATTTACAGTTATATTCGCAGATGATGTTCTTTGACATGTACTGTGCCCGTACAGTCTGTACACTGTGCATAGATCAAGCTACGCCCCACGCTGTGTCACATTACCTGAAAAAGGCAAGCCAAACCTCAAGTCATCCTGCTGTGAAAACGATATATACCCCTATATAACCACATCACCCAATACATCTCCAACCGTCAAAATGTCAAAAGAACAAGGTTCGTTCGTCTCCCCGCTATAATAAACAGCCCACTAACCTAGCCACATCCACACAATAGTCTCCATCGACTCGCTGGACCTCCAGCAACTCAGCGGTCTCAAGAAGCAAATCACCGAGGATCTGGAACATCTTTCTGCCTCTTTCACTTCTCTGAACGCCGCACACGCTAAGTTTCGGGAGTCGCTTAGATGCGTGCAGTTGCGGAAGGGGGCTGATGAGGAGGAAGAGGAGGCTGCTTTGGTACCGTTGACTACGTCGCTTTATGTCAGAGGAGTGTTGAGAGATAAGAAGAGGGTTCTTATTGATATTGGCACGGGCTTTTTGGTGGAGAAGGTGAGTTTTCACGGGAGACTGGATGAGATACGTGAGATCAGATGAAGAAATGGAGGCTAACTAATGTTATACAGAGCCTGGATGACGCCGTGGCGTACTACGAAAGCAAAGTCACCGGCCTGACCAAGTCCCTCCAGGAACTCGAGGGCATAATATCGCAAAAGAGCATGCAAGCTCAAGCCGTCGATGAGAGTAAGTCCCTCTTCCCCCCTATACTCGCCAACTACAAGCTAACCCTCTTCCCAGCTCTCCGCCAAAAGATGATGGCCGCCCAAGCATCTGGCAAGCCCGTCGAAGCCACCGCCTAGTTGAATATACATACACCGCCCCCGTGGCTTGCATCTCTTCCATCTTGTGTCCCCGGACATGTGTCCTTCCGTCCATCTACCCCACTAACTACCATAACCCTGTTAGGGTCTGCTGACGTAATGCGGGTCCACTTATTATGAGCTCCAGAGCTGGAGCTGTATTTAGTGAATCCTGAGAAGTGATGAAGTGAGTTGGAGAATAGGATCAATCAACAATAGCAGCAAGATGGCTTTCCGTATGCGCACGCTAAGGTCGACTGTTAGACCAACAGTGGAATTCGCCCCCGTGGCCCCCCGGGCTCCGTTCGCCCCCCGCTTCACTAGCACCGGCATGTTCACCCCCAGATCATCAATAAACCCAAACTAACCCTTCCTAGCTTCCGCGACGGCCGTCCCCTCGGGGAAAACTCTTGCCTACCGGTTGACGACGCGGGTGATTGCCTTTGGCGCATACACGGCCTTTGCTTTCTCTGCTGGCATGACCTTTAGCATGTTGAGTACCATGCCGGCATCCCTCTTTGGTCTTACTTTCCTTTCGGATAAAGAGTCGTTGGAGAATCTGTCTACCGATGAGGCGGCTGTTGAGGTTGAGAAGCGCATGGCCGAGTTGGATATTGTTAAGAAGCTTCGTGCTGATTCTACGTTAACGGAGTGTCGACCTCATTCTCAGCTACCAGAGAAGGTCCGCAAGACGAATCTTACCGCTACTACCCTCGTTGGACCAACTATGATTCCTGTCCAGCCATTGTCTTTCCGGAGTGCTAATAGACAGACATTGACGACTATTGTCTTCTTGGGCCATGACCTCTGTGGACACCCTGATATTGTTCACGGTGGGTTACTTGCAACGATGCTAGACGAACAATCCGGTTTTTGCTGCATCCCATTGATGATGAGAAAGATGGCCGTCACTGCGTATCTGAATGTAAACTACAGACGGCCCGCATACTCAGACAAGTTCTACGTCATCAAGACAAACCTCAAGAACCTTGAAGGTCGCAAGGCTTTCGTGAAGAGTGTCATTGAAGACCTAGATGGAAAGGTCATCGCCGACGCAGATTCCCTCTTCATTGAACCGAAGTGGGCCAAGGTGAGTTTCTTCCAGGCTGACAGCGTATAAGATGCGAGGGACGCTCTGTTTAAGCTAACCTGGGCAACCACAGTTCATGCCCCGCTTCATGTAAGCCTGTCTTATTCACGTCGGAGATCCCCTTTCAACCCGGTAATACGGAGCGCCATGTCTCTTCATATAGACACTAGCTGAACTCAGTCAGCCAATACATTAAAGCAAGAATAACCCTAATACCAATACAATTGTCATTCTCAAATCAATCAATTCCTCATCAGCCCCGCCAAGCTCAGCACGCCATCACGCCATCGCCTCCATCATTCCGCAAAAACCCCCGCCAAAGGACCCCCCAATTCCCAATTCGGCAACCCCACCTCCCTCCGCTCCAGTGCCTTCCACTGTAAACCCCCCCTATAGCACCTGTCTTACGTCGCCGTCACGAATAGCCCGTCTTCGGGACTTCCACCGGGGTTCCAGAAACCTTAAAGTGGAAGCACATTCCTGTTTTTTTTTCTCCGCTCGTTTCTTCTCTTCAATCACATCAATCCGCAAAAATGGCTACGTAAGTTTCCTCCCCGTTCACATCCACGTCATAGCACAATCAAAGACCCTTTCCTAACCCTTATGTCATCACTAGCAACATCACCTGGCACCCGTCTCTCTCTCGCTCCGAGCGCGAGACTATCCGCAAGCAGAAGGGTTTCACCATCTGGCTGACCGGTCTGTCTGCCTCCGGCAAGTCTACCGTCGCTACTGCCCTTGAGCAGCACCTTCTCCACCTCGGTCTGAACGCCTACCGTCTTGACGGTGACAACATCCGTTTCGGCCTCAACAAGGACCTTGGTTTCTCCGAGGCCGACCGTAACGAGAACATCCGTCGTATCGGCCAGGTTGCCCGTCTCTTCGCCGACTCCGCCACCATCGCTATTACCTCTTTCATCTCTCCCTACCGCAAGGAGCGTGACGCTGCCCGTGCCATGCACGCTGCTGCCCAGCCTGGTGATGAGCCTATTCCCTTCGTTGAGGTCTACGTCAATGTTCCCGTTGAGGTTGCCGAGCAGAGAGATCCCAAGGGTCTGTACAAGAAGGCTAGAGCCGGTGAGATCAAGGAGTTCACTGGTATCTCTGCGCCGTATGAGGAGCCTCTTAACGCTGAGCTTGAGATCCGGACGGACCTGAACTCGGTTGAGGAGTGTGTTGTGCAGATTGTTGAGGAGCTGCAGAAGCGTGAGCTGATTCCCAAGTTTTAAAAGGGGAGATGAAATATAGTGTATAAACAGCAACTGTAACAGCACGGGCATAGATCAAGAGTGACATTGTCTGCCTCTAATAACAAGAAAGAAAAAAACTCCCAACGCTTATTCAAACCTATACGAAAAAACGAACAGAAACCCATGACACGTAAAGCAAAAGCAAAGAGGCTTCTAAGAAACCTATGAAAAGTCCAACTCATAGTACACATAAGCCGTGTACTCATGACCCTCTCCCGAGGCGAAACCCGCAGCCGCCATGTCTGACGTCAACTGCGCATCGTCCTTGGTTACCTTACCCTTCTTATCACGGGCCATGGCGTTGCCCGCCAGGTATGAGTACTTTTCGTCAAGTACCGACCGCAACTTCTTGACGCCCTTGGCAGTCGTAGTCTTGACCAGCGCATGGACATAATCCAATGGCAAACCATATCTCAGAACCGCCTCGACAAAGACACGCAGAGAAAGGATGTGCATCCAAATCATGATTGTCTCACTCCAACCCGATCTCCCCATGCGCAGAGCCTCACCCCACACCTTGCGCTCCTCCCGGTTCAGTCTCTCCAATTCCTGTTGTTCTTCCTGGCGACCACCCTCGGTGTACTTGTACTGACGGGGAGTGTATTTTTGCTCACGGCACTTGTGGAGGAATGCAGCGCTATACTTCTTGAAAGTGACAACGGAGAAGAGGGTGAATTCGTCATCCTCGGCGAGCTGTTTGGAGGAGCGCGGGACAACCATTTCCGTGAGAGTTTCGTAGGTAGAGAGGAACTCCTTTTTGGAGCTGGTGGGAACGGCAATCAAGTGGGTTTCCATATACTCGGAATCGTGAATGAGATGTGCAGGGTCGACAATTGGAGCTAAGGACTTGGTCGAGAGGTTGCCGCTAAAGCGGGTTAGTTGGCGTAACAAATAGGTTGATAGAAAAAACTTACGTCTGACGTCTTTGGATGGCAGCAAGGCTGGTTTTGACAGAGTTGTATTGCTGGAACTTGGTCTTGACATCGTTGTCGGCAGTCACGAGTTCCTGTTCAAGTTAGTTATTATCCCGGCGCATTGAAAACTATAAGTGTCTACCTTTTGAAGCATATCAACGAGCTCACCAATGGGCTTATCAGCCCGGTATCTCGCCTTGTTCCACAAAAACGAGCTTACATAGGCGTCAGTCGGCTCTGCGCGGAGGTCAGTATACTATGTTATACTGTATATCTTCACAATGCCAACTCACTGTCATTGACAATCTTTTGCTGGTTAATCCGATCCTCATCACCATCAAGAATATTCTTCAATGAATCCGTAACCTTGGCCGCGACAGTCTGGCACATCTGATCGAGTTTGGAAAGCTCATCGGCCTGCTGCACCAGCGCATCCAACGTTCCAATCTTAAAGTGCGGGATTGGCAGGGGCAAAACAGTTCCAGCATCAGTAAGAGACGTCTGCAGTTGGTTGAGAGAGTCGTCGGAAGAATCGAAGGCGCCAATGGGCAACGAGAGAAGACTGTAGGTAGTCATGATGTTATGGCAGGGCGGGGGTTTGCGGGATTATGTTGCGGATGAGTTGGTCAAGTTTTGATATGATTATAGGCGCGAGTAGTTGTTGTCGCGAATGATGGTTGAGGGTTTAGTTTGAATGGCCAAATAAAACACTGGCGATACTAAAAACAATACAGCACAGCTGGTGTTTAAAGGACTCTTGATATAATCACCTTAACAAGCTATCAATCATCATCACCAATGCGACAGCTGCTAACAGGGAGGCTCTCAATATCAGCTTAGTAAGCTCGTTCGGGTCTAACCCTATCACTTTTGACGACTCCTTACAACAGATGGTATGATTGGTTATACCAAATGTAACCACTACAACTCCAACCACTGAATGATGAACCTCAGGCTGATAAAAAGCCCAAGCCTTGTTGATAGCCTTGCATTATACTAGAAGAAATTCGCGGAATTAAACGGACAGGCTGGACAATGCAACAGGAATTTTCAAAGTCAGGGTTGTTGTTTGATGGCATTGATCGATTGATTGAAACAAAATAGGGCGATAATTGGAAGGGTTTGAGTGATGTGAGAGAACAGGGCAAATGGATGAAAGCTGGTTTTAAAATGACCATTTATTTGGTGGTTTTATTCTTTCTGACGTGAATTGGTTGACAGTAGTCCAGGCTTAAAATCCTGTATTTATTGCTTTGGACTTGACTTGAGACGGGGTTCCTGACTATACTAACCGGTTTAAATCGTTCGTCGCATGTCAGTGGCCAAGTTACATACAACATACATACGTCGCGCTTGCTTAAATAAAAAATTCCATTTTCAATTTAACTTTTGACTTGTTGGAAAGAACTAACGTCCGTCATGTTTGGTTTGATACCAATCTATCAACCATCCATCGATAATCACGCCAAAATCCTAATCCGGCATCCATCCTGCCGTCTAAAAAAACTGAGGATTCTTTTAGTCCCGCTACAGGGCTCAGTTTCTCCAAAATTCAGAACCCAAGACCCGTCACGGCCCCTGTAAATCGCCCAAATCCCCAATTCACAGCCTTGAGCGACGTCGCGAACTTTTCTGTTTTATCAATTTTTTAGCTCATTTTCCGTTTTTTTGCCCTTTTTCCTTTCTGTTAAAATCTTGATTTTAATTTCCTTCTTCTCCATAAACAACCCGTCATTTTTTTTGTCCAAAAGAGTCGACGACCCGCGACAACGACGCTAATCACGAGCTCGAAAAAAAAAAAGAAAAAGAAATCGTCGTCATATTTTCTCTGCTTTAATCGCAAGTTTATCTGGTTATTTTATTTATATCATCTTTTATATTTATCTTTGGTTGAGATCGTTTTGCGGCTCGATCTGAAGTTATCGCTGCCATAAATCACGTCTGTTGTTTGTTGTAGACTGTTAGGCTTTTTTGTTTTGTCAGCCCATTGGCTGCATTTTGTTCTTTCCGCGTCGTCGTTGTAGTCGCAGTTGGCGTCGCCTGTTTTTGGGGTGAAAAAAAGTTCTCGACTTGTGATATTTGCTATCGACTGTCGCTGAAATGACGCAACCACAAGGTAAGATAAAAGTGATTTAGCTGATGATCGTAGATGTCGAGTGTATCTGCATATTGTTGTAATATGTGAGGCAGGAGTTGTGAGATATCGCGTAACAAGTGCATTATGCTTAGCACATGGCATATGTTTCTGCTGAACCAGTAGTGCCATTGTGTCATTATGTCATGGCAAAGTCATTGAGGTCTCTCTTGTTTTATCCTGTTGCCACAAAATTTAGTCTTGTCTTGATTGATTATGCGCCTGAATCTCCAGAATATAACTAACACATTGTATCATCGCTAGGCTTTTCAACCTTTGTCCCTAGACCTGAAGGTAGTAGCAAGGAAACACGAAAGAGCTATGTCCCGAGTAAACTGCACGGCACGGCAAATGCCGACTTTGGCAACTTTGGTGTCATGAATTTCCGCACCGAAGCAGCATCTACATCCCACTCCAAACCCACGCGCAAACACACAAACGAAAACACGGAACTGGAGGCGCGTCGGACAAGTGAAGGGACTGTTAATGCTGCCAAACAAGCTGCACTGAAGGATCAGAAAAAAAGAACACAACCGCCTAAGAGACCACAGGCTTCAACAGCAGTACCTATGCCAACTGCAACGGCCAGCATGGTTAGTCAGCCCATGAGTGGTCTTGGCGTTCATGTCGTCAAGAACAACAACGGCTCGGCCCACCAACAGCCGGCGCAGGCGAGGCCACAGGTTCATCATAATACAGCTGTCCCTGTGCCTATACCACATGCTCATGGACAACCCCCACCGGATATGTACGGTATGCCTGGGGCTGCTGCACCACCAGCTCAGATGCAGTCACAGTCTTCAGTAGCTATGGCATCACGTATTCACAGACAACCAACACGCGAGACACTTCCAGTGACTATAAATCCCGAAGAGACTAAGGAGGAACAGGCTCGGGTGATCAAATTGCTTAAGCTTGTCCAACCCCAGAGCGTTGTCAAGCGGTTATGTGAACAGTTGTTGCATTTCGGTGGAGGCCCGATCGATCAAGAACCACCAGAGAATGGCAAGTTCCCGTCAAGTTCTCTTGGAAACGGATCTGGTGATTTGTTTATCAAGTGGATGAGTGAAGTCTTCCACGATGAGGCGTTCACTGCTGCCGACAGCATCCAGTTAGGACCTGATGGTTCAGTCTTGCCAGTAAAGAGACCGCGTGGTCGTCCTAAGGGTAGTAAAGGCACAAAGGCTAGGAAGGATAAAGGCATCAAGAAGGGGCCCATGCTCAAAAGGAAACGGGAGCAAGCAGCGGCAGCGGCAGCGGCGGCAACCGGAGCTTCTGGCGATGGTGGTAACAAAGATGGACGCGATGGTGGCGACGGTGGCGAGATGTCCGGCTCCGGGCAAATTCGACACAATATGGGTGAACCATCACAATACGTGGCGATGCAGACAGGTGAGGCGGATGAAAGCTGGGTAGATGACGAAGAATCCGTGCTTCCTGATAGACGGGCTGCTATGGGCATGCCTGTTGCTTCTGGTGCACCTGAAGACTTTGGGATGAGTGGTACTGCTGTTGGTGATCCCGCTAAGCGTCGTGGACGGCCAAAGGGCTCCAGAAATAAGCCCAAGGAAGGTGTTGAGACTGTTGATACAGGGTATGATGCTGGTTTGGGCGACTCGCCGGCAAAGAAGGCCAAGGGCAAAGCTGTCAAGGGCAAAGCCGTCAAACCTGGAAAACCTGAGCTCCCTGCTGGATCTGCCTCTGGGGTTAATGGCCTTGGGGAGGATTCTAGCATGGTTGAGAGTTCCTCGATTCAGGCAACTCCAACCCAGGCTCACTTTGGTCATGCCGTGCCTGCCACTACACAGATGCAACAGCCTCATATGGTGATGCAGCAGCCTCATATACAGCAGCAGCAGCAACAACAACAACAACAGGCGCAACAGCATCACCAAGCACAGCCACAAGCGCCCCAGCAGCAACGGCAGACTCAACAGCAGCCGCAGCAAACCCAGCAACAAGTCCAGCCACAACAGCAAACTGGTGGAATGGCTACTACTCTTGGGATTCAGGAAGCCGCAGCGGCCACAAGAAAACGCAAGTCGATGCCATTGCAGCCAGATCAGTACAACCCTGCGCAGCCGCAGATTGCCGAGACTGACAGTAGAGGAGTATGGGGTAACACTCAAGCTTCTCAGCAGACTAAGCGGCCTCGGGTTGGTGGTGATACTTCAGCAGCTACAGTTTGGGGTACTCAGGATACTACACAGCAACCACAGCCGACGCAACAACATCACCAACAACAAGCTTCATTGGGTAGTGGGTTTAATAACTCTGTTGTTCAGCCTTCCCAGATGATGCAACAAGGAAGCCCCAACCAAGGTGTTCCTGCGATGCAGAACTCGTTGAGTCAGAGTCACCATGGTCATGATCAGCAGACCCAGGCTCAACAACGACAGGCCCAGGCGACTACAGGTTACGCGTCGCACATGAACAGAACCCAGGGACACTTGGGTCATGGTCACCAGCAAACTGGGTTGTCTGCTTCTCAGACTCAACAAGCACAAAGCCAAACGCAACAAACGCAACATAGTCAGCACAGCCAACAAACCCAGCACCAGGCCCATCCGCAGCAACAACAACACGTTGCTACTGCGCAACATCCTCATCATGCTTCTCAGCAAACTCAGCAACATGCCAAGCTTTCACAAGCTCAGGTTCAAGCTCAGCAGCAACAACAACAAAGACAGATGATGGGTAACAGATTGCATCAGATTCAAAGAGCGACTGCTGCTGTATCTTCTCCGAAGCCTGGACACACTGGTCTTAACCCTGCCGCTTCATCGCCGTTCATGTCTGGGGCTTCACATCAGTTTGGATCAACAGGGACAGCTCAAGCACAAGCCACTACACAACTGCCACCACCGCAACCAACAGCTCCTTTCCAGTACTCTGCTACACGGCAAGACGCTACTATATTCCCTGCGCAGCAAAATGCACACCAAGACATCTATCGGTATAGTATGTATGGTAATATGCAAACCTTTCCCACTGCTCAGCAACAACAACAGCAACAGCAGCAGCAGCAACAGCAGCAGCAACAGCAACAACAGCAGCAGCAGGTTAGACATCAACAGCAGCAACAACAAGGGCACACTGGGATGGCATATGGAGTTAATATGCGCCGTATGGCTGGTGGTCAAGGTAGTCTGGGTTATGGGTTTGAGAGTAACGATCACGGGGTAGACCAGACGGCGAGTATGTACCAGCATTTGGATGGACGGAGATAAGATGACTGAAACAACGGAGACCAAGACTGGTGTGTTGATACATAGATGGTGGTAGTCATGATTTATATGTTTTGTTTGAATTCACGGTTGATTGGATTTTGTGTTACTTGGAGTACTATACTGGGCTTGGTTTAATCTTGATTGTATATTGAAGTTCATCTACGGCGCCGAAACAAAACTCTGTCCATCAAAGTCTTCCTCTTCACCATAATTCATGCCGACAGTTCTCAAAAGGGTTGAGAAGCTCTTGAGTATGTCACCCATCTCGCCACCTAATTCACCAAGTCCAGCAAATCTACCACCACCAATAGCAAGATGTCTCATGGCCAATCCCATAACAACATTCTCAACCCGTCCAATAAGTTGCGCCAATAACCCAATAAGCATCTCCTTTGTGAATCTTCCACCTCTAGCCCGATACCGATCAAGTACAGCCGTGTTTAGAGGATGTAACAGGAATGGTGTCCCGGGAATATGAGTTGACAGTGACGTTGAAAGAGCCTCAAGACGAAGTGTTACTGTCCATAGATTATATATGATATCTGGAGCAAAAGGTAACGGATCAGCTTGGGCGGTTGGTGATAATGTTAGGTTTCTATGGTGCGTGTAGATCTGGGCTAATGGGCGTTTCGTCTCTTTGACTTCGTTGGCTGGGAGGATTAGAGTGTGATGGGCCGTACGCGGGAGTAAGGCAACCGGATATATCGAGTACAAAGTCTCTGCGTTTTCCAAACCCTTGAGTTTCCTTTGTCCCATGCCTTCAATCGAGTAGCCCATTTTATGCAACGTGCGCAGGTCTGTACCGATCCGTAAGGCATCCATTAGTTCCGGGTCATCAAATACCCCCAGTTCTTCAAGACCACCCTCTGGAATAGGCAGTTTCAACGGATCCCCGAATAGTCGGACAAGACGACCGAATTCCTCGTGGAAGTCGGACGATATGGTGATTTGGCCACCGTCGGCTACACCGGAGACTCGCGCGGCTTTGTTTACCATGGGGCCGAAGTAGTCCATACGGCGAGTGACGGGGTCTGTTTCAGAGACACAGTCACCGAAGTGGATACCCATTCGGACAGAGAGACCACGGAAGATAAGTTGGTCGTCTGCGTAGATTTCTTGACCTGAGGTAGACCCTAGGATTTCAGCGGGCCAGGCTACTGTTAAGAGTTCCGCTTGAACTGAGAAACACCATAAGAGAGCTGAAGAGGCGGTAGGGAAGGATACCATGAAGGCGTCACCTTCAGTCTTCACTTCATATCCACCAATGGTCCGTAAAAGTCGGCGCATAACATCATTATGCAACTTAATACCCGCACGCATGGCATTCGGATGCATTTCCCACAAGGTAGTAGAATTCTTGATATCCGTAAAGACAATCGCCACCTCCCCAGTGGGCGCCGGAATTTCCGCACCAAGTCGGGAAACCGTGGAATCAAGAATATCCATATCCTTCTTAACCTTGCGAGCACGCCGTTGGTATACCTCAGGGACGCCCGACATGTAACGGGAGACAGAGTTTCCTCTAGTGAGCCGTTGCCGTTCCTGTGCCTTTTTGACGTCTGACACGCGGATCATCATGACCATTAGTTTGTCGGTTGCACCGTGGGCCATGGCAAGATCGCGTAGTTTCTGGGAGGCGAGCATGAGGTCGTAGCTTAGAGAGAGGTAGAGATCGGCTACGAGCTTGGCGTCAATGTATTCCCATAAGTCGGACGTCGCAATGATTAGAACTTCATCACCATCAGCCAGTTGAACTTCCTCGACATGGGGACTGGCCATGACCGCGGGCATCAACTCGTGGTAACCGAACGCTCTAGAAACCCCAATCATATCATTCAACTTGCCCGATCTCGAAACCCAACCACCGGCCTCCTTGATTCTCTGTCTCTCAGATTCCTCAGCAGGATCATGCTTCAACGTCAGAGTTCTCGCGCGGTTCTTACCAATGAGGACAGCTTGCACGTCACCTACATTGGCAACCCAAAGTGTGTTCCCCTCGATATAAGCAACCGTCGCAGTAGCACCCGACTTGAGATCCTCAGGCGTAAGAACAATCGATGGAGTCGAAGAAGATACCGCAGATGAAGAAGGAGCAGCGGTCCGGTGAGCACGGGAGTCGGATGTGTTGTTGGCAGCGTTGATAAGGTGGCGGTTAAGTGTCAAGAAAGACCGACGTAGGGCATCAGTGACGGTGTCTCCACGGCGCTTGGCAGTTTGCAGTTCTGTGCTGAGAGTAGGACCAAAGTTCTCATGCAGGTACATAGCAACCTTGGAACCTCCAGTAGACAAAGTCTGACCATCGAACAAACCCAGAAGAAGTTCCGAGTCGTGGCCGTTGTACCGCGGGATTAGCAAGTCCATGGTAGACAAATGCTCCGTTTTCCCCAGGGTATCCGCCATTCCATACAAGAACCAGCCAGCCTGCGAAGCAGTAGTTCGCACACGGCGATCCTCGGATTGATCTGGCAACGTGGTAGACCTAAGCGTCACATCCATCAAACCGAGCACTCTCAAATTAACAAGTCTTCCAAAGCCAGTGACATCGACTTCCTCGTCTTGAATGGTAACCCTCCCGTTTCCAGCACCGGTCTTGTCAATGTTCAAAAGCATGTTACCCGACAAATTAAGATACTTCAACCCCGTATTGTAGTTCCAGTTCCAATCGTAGGGAACGTTACACACGTTGTATTTCAACAGGTTACTTCCGCAGTCGAGATACGTCAGGTTAGTCGCCAGAGAAATATCCGATGGGGGATTCGTAAAGTCGTTTGCGTTAAGGAACAAAACACGTAGAGGGTTCGGCGGTTGGCCACGACCACCTTGTGGCTCTGGTTCCGCCTCGGTGGCCTTCCCACGTTCAAAGTTGGGAAGAGAAAGCGTAGTAAGCTCGTTACCAGACAAGTGAAGGCGAAGTAGACGACTCCAACGGGAGAGTGCCCACTTGGACATATCACGGATGACATTGTATGACAAATTCAGCATCCGCAAGTTCGTCAATGGCATTAAAGCAGTGGTGACATCATCCTCCAAATTGTTATCAGCCAAGTAAAGATACTGAAGAGACCCAGAAAAGGTAGCTTGTTGTCTCGCAAGCATATTCGAATCTTTCCGACTAGAAGCAACAGTAGCCAGCGTAGCCTGCGAAGGGTTACGTGTGGGTACCTTGTAAGCTCTCAGAGCGCTCTCAGTGTAAGAAACTGTCGATCCTTTACGGTCAACGGGGAAACCACTAGGATTTAAAGTAGAAGCCTGACTAGGACGTCTGGATTCATCCATAGCTTCCATCGCAGCAGTGAAGCCAGGGAGAATAGGCTTAGGTGGGACAGCCGGACCGGTTGAAGAAGGACCAGCAAGAGAACTTCCAGTAGAGACACTTCCCACGGGATCGTGGCCGAACGGCTTGGGCGGCTTGGCAGCGGCAGAAGGGAACTTTTCCAAGACGTTGGAAGAAACGTTCAACTCCTCCAAAGAGTTGGCATACCAAAGTTCGCCAGGGAGAATCCGCAGGTTATTCGAGTGAACATCCAGTTTCTTCAAGTTCGTCAAGCATCCTAAAGAAGGCGGCAACTCGGAAATCTGGTTACAAGACAATCCCAACACAACCAGATTCTTCAAGTATGAAATCTCCGGAGGCAACCGTGACTGCAAGTTTGCATCCATCATGAGATGTTCCAAATTGGGCATGTATATGTAAGACTGCACTACGGTCGTCAACTTAGCATTGCTCAAGTTCAAAGTCTTCAAAGTCGGCACATGGCTCGTCAACTCAAACTCCGTCAACGGGTTGGAATTTAACCGCAACTTCCGCAAAGCCGGGAAACTACCCTTGAACCTCGAGATCTCATTGTGATCGGCCGAGAAAGCTTCTAGGCGTGGCAACTGCGCAATAACGTCGATATTGTCCAGCGAGTTATATTTACAATCGAATTCGGTGAGGTTTTCCATTTCACGGAAGGTATCTGGGAGGGCATTTCCGAGCTTATTGTTGGTGATGTAGAAGCGGAGAAGTTTCTTGAGTTGACCGATTTCCGAGGGAAGGGCGCTGATGGCGTTGAAACTGATATCGAGACTTGAAAGGTTCCGCAGTTCACAGATGAAAGTAGGGAACTCAGTAAGCATGTTGGAAGAAAGATTAAGATATCTCAATGAGCCGAAACGTCCAAGATACGCAGGTAATGAAGTTAGTCTGTTATTGGCGAGATTAAGGTTCATCAACTCGCGGATATTCTCCAGACTGGGACTATCGATGGACTCGACAAAGTTGTTTGCAGCGTCAAGACTGGTGAGACACTGGGCATAGCCGAAACTGACGGGTAATTGGACGGCGTCATTATTGTTATACTTGATCTCTCTCAGATTGCGACACTCCTTAAGGAACTCCTTAGAGACCTCGAGAGATAAGTTCCGGGATAAATTCAACGACACAATATCATCAGTGCGCTTAAGCAGTGGGAATGGAATAGAGAGTAAATTCCTCCCAGACAAATCAATATGAGCGGCTTTCGGAATCCGCATGAAATGAGGATCCATGGCCGTTTTACTCAACAGCGGCTCCTTCTTGGAAAGAAACATGAAACGACACAGATATGAGTTATCTTCGCGACCAATATCGGATAGCCTATCAGGCTCGGTATATCCAACTAGCTCAAGCAACTGTTTCTGCAACTCCAACGGCCGCTCATGTCTTTTCAGGACACGCAGAAGGTTATGCGTCTTGAGAACAATCTCGTAGTTATCGGCGTTCTCTGTTCCATGTTCCTTCTTTAATCGTTGAAGAATAACATCGTGAACCGTCGCAGTCAAGGCCATAGAGAGCGTTGCAAAAGTCCCATTAGCACGGAATAACCGGATATAATGCGCAGGCGACTTGTTTCCTTCAGCCCGCACATTAACACCCATAGCACTTGTCGCGTCGTCAGCGTCAGGAGGGGGAGCATCTCCTTCATTCCGTTGAACCCACCATTGAGCAGGTGCAGCCCAACCAGTTCCGTCCACAGAGCTGATGGACCCGTTGGTAGGACGTCTTAGAGACTCTGCCTTGCTGTGGACTGGCAACGTCTCACTCCTTGGCATGGTTGTTACATCTGACAGGTCATGGAGGTTTTTATCCAGATAGTACTCTGTACCCGTGCCTTGTCTCTGGGGATCTAACGGACCAATCGACTCATCATCATATGTCTGCGCCGTCCGTGGTCTCCGGCCAAAAGACAACTTATTTCCCAATGTAGGGTTCTGTTGGGCTGCCCCTTGTCTATTCGCATCAAAGACATCCGGGTTCGAGAAAACAGAACTACTTCCTGGCACCGAAGGGTGATAATAACTGGTCGCATAGCCCGGGGAAGTCTGCGGCTTGGAAAAGTCCTGCTTAGAGGACTTATGGGTCATCGGCCTATTAGAAGCCGACGTATGCAAACGATGCGGCGTAGACTCCTTACTACTCGAGTCTTCTTTCCGTCCTCTATGGAAGACCCTCGCAAAGATCCTCTTACTACTCGAGCTCGACTGCGGCGTACTAGTAGCGGCCCCACCATTCCCATTATTCGGAGAATTCGGCCCATCCTTGCCAAACATCAAACTAGTCGCGGGACTCTGCGCGCGGCTCTTGGACGAGTTACTATACAACGTGGCTGCGGAGCCGCCGCGGTCCCTCGCGACTCGTCCACGGACCGTGGGCGCAGGTTGAGACGCCATTGAGTCGTCACGGCTGGTTGTTGGACGGAGGGCTCGAGGATCGTCGTTGCTACGGTTGTGTCGGTGGCCCTGGGAAGTGGATTTGTTGTATGCGGTGGTCTTGGGGGGAAGTTGGACGACACCTTCGGACATGAAGCGTTCGCGATCTGACGGGGGGAGAGCGTCGCGGACCATGACGTCACGGACGGGGGCTTCACCGTATCGGGCGATGTCCTGGGTTTGTTAGTACTTGGGTATACTTATCCATTGTGATGTGCTTACCTCTGAATCTTGATATAAGAATGGTACAACATCTGGTCTCGCTGGTACCGGTGTTCTCGGTCTCGAACTCGAAGGAGAAACATCTCTAGTATGATCCGTCGCATTCGAGTGGTGTCTCTCTCTATTCAAGCGCGTATGACTGAAACTTCTTGACCGACCCTGTGGCCCTGGACCAACAGCCGGTGAATCTCTACCGGGGAATTCTTCACCCAGGAATCTCTGTAAATCCTTCTTCATGTCCTTCCTCTTGGCGCTTCCCCTTGTCATTGCCGATCCGTGGCTACTAGCCGTATTGATACTGGTAGCCGATTGACGACGGCCATGGTGATAATCTAAATCTCCATATTCATCATGAAGACCCGTCCGACTACCAGAACCAATAGATAGTTGATCTGCGCGTAACGACGTGCGAAGACCTCCACCACCAGGGGACATTTGCGAAGATATAGAAACATTGTCGCTCGAGTCATTATTATAGAAAGTCGTAGTAGCAAGTCCATTGCCATGGTGCGACCCATGATGCGAACCATGAAGCGACCCGTTAGTCGACCCCGCCGGGCCGCTATTTCCACTATTCGACGACATCCACGGAGGGTTCTGCGCGTGTCCGGGCACAGCGGTGGGCGGATTATGTTGGATTTCGGGGATGCGCGGGATAGAAGTTGCGCTTGTCTGGTTGAACTTTGTCCCGATGGCGTCGAGCTTGCCAAGTTGTTCGCGGAAGGCAGCAAGTTCACTAAAGCGGTAAGATTCCCGTTTCGAGAAGGGATGTGCTGGTGCAGGAAGAGTATGGAGAGCGCTGATTTGCTCTGGTGATTGCGTCAAGTTATTCGGGCCAGCTGAGGTAGGCGATATTTGTTGGTCGTCGTTGGCGGCGTTTGTGTGGGTGAATGAGGCGCTGGTGTGAGAATGGGGTTAGCGGGGATAATTGAGTGGAGCTTAAGAATGACATCAGCTCTCTACTAAGAGAAGCGACCGGATTGAGGAACAGTCTTGTCGCAAATTATAACGTTGGAAGGGAGCTTAGTCGGTGGCGAATTGCGGGTTTTTAGCAAGACATGGTCGTCCAAGACAAGCCTGGAAAGAACATGGAAGACTGGTGGCAGTTGTAAGGGAGACACGAACTCGGGATTTTGGTGGGCCGAGAAAGGTAGGGACGAGTGGACTTCCAATTCAGTCGGGCGGGTGGTGGTTTGGGTAATTGCTGGCTTGTATGTATATAAATTGACTGGCCTGTCAAGTGTGACGCTGAGCATCCACGGCCATGCCTGTCTACCGAAGAACCAGCAATGGCTGAGACAGCAATTCATTCAAGCGCCATAAAGCCGGTATTATCACCCTGTACAAAGGGGGGGTAGTCATTCATCTGTATGAATGGTGGCGCATCACTTTTTCAGATTCCATCGGTGATACTCGGGCCGGAATGTAGTGTGTATGGTATCGGGAGTTCTTACTGGTCTGTAATTAGCCTGGTAGGCGGTTGTCTCCGGGAGCTCGCGGCTTGTCTAACGGTTGAGGTGGACGACTTGGTACTATCGGTGCCTGAAGAGTCGATTGTAGCGGTACTGGTGCGCGCGTGATGCGACTCTGGTTTATCGTAACGGGACATTTTTGGCGATGACGGAAGGGAGGATGTTGAAAGGATAGTTAGGGAGACATTGGTTGATGGATGGTGTATAGTCTAGTCTAATTTGTTCGTAGTATAGTCGGGTTCTTTGTCGTCGTCGTCGTCTTTGTCGAGGATTAGAGCTTGATGTCTCGGGTATCGAGGTAATTAATTGCGCGTTGAAATAAGTTGACGAGAATCTAATGGACGAGATATGCTTTGCCTCAACTGACTTGGCTTTGCGCTTCTTTAGACCAGATCTGATGGATCGTCAAGTCGTGGCGTAAGGGGTGTTCTGTCTTTTGATTGTCTATATTCTATATGTCTGACTGATGTGTAATCGAATCGAAGACAAAAACGGGGATATAAAAAACGAGGCTGTAATATGGAATACACTCAAACTAGATCTATGTATGTATGTATACAGAGAGTATCAAATCCCAAAAAAGCCAACATACCACGAGACTCGGCCGTCTATTTGGTTCTTCTTTTACATCAAAGCTCTGTATGTACCAACCAACCATTAGTTACCAATGTACCCGTACCCGCACGTCAGTTTAATCCAAGGATCCCTCTAAAACGGCACCAACAGCAACATTCTGCAATCCATCAAAGCCAAAGCTCCTTTGCTCTCCTGTCTGGTGGTTTTCGCCTCTTGATTCAATGCACAAACAGGTAAAACTTACCACTATAATAAGCTGAAACTGTGATTCTTTGCACTTCTATTACACTTTTGTTACGGTTCTGCATGTCAAACACTAGTTAGTCTTTGATTAGTGGCTAATTGTCCGTCTTTAGATGTGAATTACCCCGTGATTTTAGACCTCTTCTGTTCATATCTGTCGCTTATCTAATCCGTTGTTTATATAACCCTAACAAAGACATTAGGGTAACTATTACTAAATCGATGTGATGTATTCCGCGTTCCTTGCATACCATAATCCTCTTCCGTTGATTCCGCCGTATTGGGTTTTTTGTTTGTGGCTTTGTTGATAAAAGGGTTCTTTGTCATATCTATTTAGATTCCAGACTGACCGGAAACAACCTCAATAATCAACCTGAAATTCCAAACTTTGTTGCTGTCATTACCATACAACGCCTTTTAACCGAGAGCATCCGTGCCGAATGTTACTGACAAATATCCCAAAATGAAGTATTTGCCCGGAAACATGCGAACGTAAAGTGGCGGCCTAG
This sequence comes from Huntiella bhutanensis, assembly GCA_002018275.1. Taxonomy (NCBI): domain Eukaryota; kingdom Fungi; phylum Ascomycota; class Sordariomycetes; order Microascales; family Ceratocystidaceae; genus Huntiella; species Huntiella bhutanensis. The sequence goes on from MJMS01000156.1 coordinate 20,332, forward strand.
GTGGACGGGCATTACGACAAACAGCCTTGAGCCTTGACTTAGCCTCAATTTTGGTGATCCGGCCGAAATGCATGGGTATGGGTGATTCTCGCCTTGTATTGAACCCTATGCAAGTCCGGAGGCCTGGGGATAATTTGCGTGATATTGGTGGAGCTTCCTCCCGTATTTCGAACAGTAGTAATTGTGCAAGCTTGTTGGCGACGACTACTGGATCGGTTATTAATCACGTGGCAGCCCTATATTATGTATGGATGTATTGTCTCGAGTCAAGCAAACCACATGAAGCAAGCTAGTATCTGTACGAGATGTGAGCAAACTTGCGATGCATGGCAGTTGATGGATTGTCATATGTTTGACATAAAAAGTGACAAGAGAGCTTTGATTACAGTAGATATGAGTTGATGTTCATGAGCTAGAAAAAGACCTGGCCTTAATGTCGAGGCCTCTCATATGAAGGTCCAATATATCGGCCAGACTTGGAAGGAGTTTGCCCTTACTTTAAGACAACGTGATATAAATAAAGCCAAAAAGGGTCAAAGTGCCAATTAACATATCATGATGTGGTCTCGGGAATCGTATGTAAATTCATCATTAGCAAAGGACCTAGTCACAAAAGTACCTCTATAAAACGCCACATCCAGCTTCAGGGGAAACTCATATGTAAACATATATACGCACAACCGGCTTTGTAATCAGACCGAAGTGAGATTAACCTTAACCACAGAGAACCAGATGCCTCTCGAGTCTCATTGGGCATTACCATAATAAGATTTAGACACAAGTCTTTGGAGAACCGAGGTTACAAGTGTGTTATCTATATGAAAGCTGGAGTTTAAGACACAATGTTCTATACTATGGACACGGTAGTATAAAGGTTGGGCTTAAAGTGGTTAGTATCGTGAGTCGTTAGACAAGCGTTCTTTATAGGGTGCAGTCACAACGTTGTCTTGACCCACACAACTTCAGCGTACCCCACACCAACACCTAGTAATAACCCAAAACGAACAAAACCCAACTAAATCTTAAAACCAACAAAATGCAACTACCAACCAGAAAACTAATAACCGGGGAATTCCATCCAAATATTACCCAAAAAGGCAACCCCATCACGTGCCGACTCCAGCCCACCTAACCACATCCAGTGACGTCACTTTCTTCGCCAAACCCAAATCACGTCAATTCAAGGTGACATTGACGCAGAACCCGCATATCCGTTTGCTTGCAAAAAATCAAAAGTCTGTTTTCAAAATTGGCGGGAATCTGATTATCGTTGGATGGAGACTGTATGCTGGATATGGACGGGGTTGATTTCCCCACCTGCACCTGATTGTGTATGCAGGAAGGATGGTCGGAATTGAGGAGGTTGTGGAGAGAGATTCTCCGGGAATTTCTCCGCGATGAAGGTGGATATAAAGATGGGAGTATTTACTTTTGATACCATTGAAAATAATATTCTTTTCATTCTAATTCAAGCTAACAAGATACTCATTCATTGTCAAAATGGCCCCTAAAAATGCACCCTCTTGGTGGAAGGAAAGTAGCGTATACCAAATCTACCCCGCCTCATTCAAAGACAGCACCGGCAATGGAACTGGTGACCTACGCGGTATCATTTCTAAAGTCGAGTATATCCATAAGCTTGAAATCGACATTGTCTGGCTCTCTCCGATTTTCAAGAGTCCGCAGGTTGATATGGTATGTTTCATCCTGGCATTGTTAGGTTAGGCGCTAACATGAATAGGGCTATGACATCTCGGATTATGAAACTATCGATGAACAATACGGAACTGTTGAAGACGTTTTAGTTTTGAGAGATGAGCTTCATAAGAGAGGGATGAAGCTTGTTTTGGACCTTGTCGTGAACCACACAAGCGACCAGCACGAATGGTTCAAATCGGCTATAAGCTCCAAGGATAGTCCATACCGCGATTGGTATATCTGGCGGAAACCCCGGTATGACGCCGATGGAAACCGACAACCACCCAACAACTGGACATCTCATTTCCAAGGTACTGCTTATCTTCTTTCTATCCTAACATAAACTAACAACTTCAGGACCCGCCTGGAAATATGACGAGGCATCTGATGAATACTACCTCCACCTATTCTGTCCCGAACAACCCGATCTTAACTGGGAGAACCCCGCTGTTCGGGATGCAGTCCACGGAATCATGCGTTTCTGGTTATCCCGTGGAGTTGACGGGTTCCGTATGGACGTGATCAATTTCATTTCCAAACCAGAAGGGTTACCCGATAGCACGGGCACTGAAGTCCCCCGGGGCTCTCACTTATACAGTGCCGGTCCTAGACTCCATGAGTATCTCAAAGGTCTAGGGGATATTCTCAAGGAATACGACGCTTTCAGTGTCGGCGAGATGCCTTGTGTCGATGACACCAATGAGATCATCAAGAGTGTGGCTGGCGATAGAGGGGAACTTTCGATGATTTTCCATTTTGAATTCGTCGGGGCCATGGACTATGGACCTCTTGGAAAATTCAGTCCCAGAGTCTGGACACTTGCTGAGTTCCACAAGTTAATCACCAAGTGGCAACGGTTCATGTACGACAATGACGGGTGGAATGCCCTATATCTAGAGAACCACGATCAACCGAGGACAGTATCTAGATTCGTCCAGTCGACGCCCGAGACTCAGTTTGCAGCGAGTAAGATGTTTGCGGGGTTGATGACCCTACAGGCGGGAACTCCGTTTATTTACCAAGGACAGGAAATTGGAATGTCGAATGTTCCTAAGGATTGGCCTATGTCGGAGTATAAAGATGTGGATTGTCTTAACCATTGGAAGTAAGTTCATGGCTCCCATGTAAACTAACCGCCACTAACAAAAGTAGTCTCCACAAGGACGTTGTTGGTGAAGATGTTAACCTTCTTCTCGAACAATACCAACTTAAATCCCGAGATAACGCCCGGACACCCATGCAATGGGATGATTCACCTACCGCCGGCTTCTCACCTGCCAACGCTACATCTCCGCCGTGGATGCGGGTGAACGATAACTACCATACTGTCAACGCCGCATCCCAGGTGAACGATCCTGACTCTGCTTATAACTTCTGGGCTGCTACACTCGCATTGAGAAAGAAGATGAAGGAGGTTTTCGTCTATGGTGATTACCAGCCTGTGGATGACGAGAACGAGGAAGTCCTTGCCTATGAGAGAATCTCGGGAGATGGTAAAAAGGTCGTTGTTGTTTGTAACTTTAAGGCGGGAGAGGTCGATTGGGGATATGGGGGACTTGCTGGTGTGTCAAAGGTTCTTTTAACGAGTTATAAGCGGGACTTGGAGTTCTTCAAGAAGGAGAAGGTTGCATTGGCACCTTATGAAATTGTGGTTCTTGCTATCTAGATCGTTTACTCATCAATCATCATCACTATCTTCAAATGCGTCGAACCCGAATGCTGTTGGGGGACTTGACTTCTGAATCTTTTGTTCCTTTTCTTCCTCCTCTTCTTCTTCGTCATCATCGTCGTCGTCTTCTTCTTCTTCTTCACTCTCAGTGCTAGCCTTTTCCGAGTCATCATCACCTTCTCTCACGTGACAGATGCTCTCATCAACCTCCTGACCTAACGCATCACCGATCCATCTCGTCTCCTCCAAAATCTCCCCAGCCCGTACCTTCTTAACCTTCAAATCCTCCATAATCAACCTAACAATCGCCTCCGGCACCAAAACCTGCTCCGTAAAAAACATCCATCCTCTCCCCGAAACAACCTCATCAGTCAATGCTCGCGCCTGAATCACCTTGCCCATATACGTATATAAAGCCGACTGAATAGCTAACATGCCGCGAATCCCGTAGTAGCCTAGCGATGACCGGATATGTGTGATGTTCTTGTTGGCGCCGGTGGCGATGTCCGAGGCTATTTTCTGGCGGAAAGCGGATGCTGTGGCGCCCGTGAGAACCTTTTCTAGTTGTGGGGATAGCCGTTTGACTCGTGTGGAGAGACCGAGCCAGTTTATCTCAGGAAGCTTAAGGTTCTTCCAGGCTTCCTCGGCATCTTCCTTGGTGTGGGTTTCGCAGAAATCTAATACTTGTCTGGTTGATAAATGGCCGCTGGTGGCGAACTTCTTCAAACGGATTACCGTGACGGGTTTCTTGCAATGGGGACATTCAACCTTGCCGTCTACCGCGTCTCTCGTCATTTTTTCAAGAGACCCGACACTTTCGGGGAGGCGTGTCTCGTTTGTCATTTCGGTTTTCCATTCGCGGACTTGGGTTGACATGCTTCCGAGGTTAAAGCTACCGTCTAGTAAGTCCTCGCCACCAAAGGTGAGTTGCATCGGTTTCATCTCCGGCGAGAGGTATCCATCGGAATGAGCCTTCTCTTCTTGTGACGCCACTGGAGAAAGATTATCATTGGTCTCTTCCTTATCCTTCTCCTGGACCTTTTTCTTCTCCTTTTGTCTCTTTTCCATTCTTTGAGCCTTCTCCCGTTCTTTTAGTGAGAAGGTTCTAACGAACTTTCTTGCTCTTTTCACCGGTGCCACTTCAGGCTCGGGATCCGGTTTTGATTGTGGTTCGGAATTGGAATTTGACTTTGACTTTGAATTTGACAGTGGCTCAGGTTCTGGCGCCTTTTTAATTTCTGGTTCCGATTCAAGGTCCGGTAGCTCTGATAACTCGGATTCCGAATCAGACCCTGAAGACTCATGTCTAGGTTTCTTCCGTTCCGGAATCGCCTCCGGAATATGAAGAATGCGAGAGCTCCGGGGACTTTTCTCCTTATTCTTTTTAGAGCCCTTCTTTGAAATAGCCGCGCTTGAAAGATCCGGAAAGTCATCGTCCGAGGGGATAAACAGTTTTTTTGTTTGCGTAGGAGATTTCGGTGCCTTGGAAGGTTTCGCCTTGAGACGAAGTTTCTTGGGCGTGGCTTCTACTTCGTCGGGGACGAATAGCTTGTTCTTGGGAGTTGGTGATACTGATGGCGATGGGTCCTTTGCTGGCTTGGATTTTAGGCGGAGTTTCCGTGGCGTGGGTTCTACCTCGTCAGGAACGAATAAGGCGCGTTTTGATGGTGGTGCTGGATATGGGTTAGTTTATGGAACAGTTAGATTTAGACGGATATACTCACATGGTGGAACCTCCTCTTGTGATGATTTATAACTGGGTACTCTCCCAAGTCTCCCAGATGCCGACCTTGTCAATCCGCTTCGTTTCCCTTTAACCAGCTCCTTCTTCTTCTCCTTCTCATCATCCGCCTTCCCGCTCTTCGTAAACTTGGTCCTCTTAATATCCGTCATTCTGCCTCTCTCATCGTCACTATCGTCTAGCTCGTCATCGCTCTCAACCCTAGACCTCTTAGCCTGCTGTGATCCCAAAACATTACTCTCTGAAGCCGAAGATTTATGCTCTGCCAATTTCTTCTTCAGGCCTCTCGTAGACCTCCTCGACGCGATCGCCGAAAGATCCGGTACATCCAAGTCATCATCCAAACTCGAAGCGCGGATCGCCGCTTTAACCGCGACCCGGGACATAATGTGAATAGTCGTCTATCAACCTGTGAAAAATAACAAAAAACCCAGACGATAATAACCTGTGTGAATGATGATGAAATCACCAGGAAACAACAAAAAGTGAAATGAGAATTTTCCGAATCTTTTCACTCTCTTCTGGGAATTTTCCACTTATGGAAACTGCCTCTTTTGGCTTGTGTCGCTTGTGACGCGTTTATCGACGGCCGTGTAGTGGGTTTGTGTGAAAATGGCAATTGGACTTTTAAAATGTGTCAGTATTAGGTTTGTGACTAGAGATTTTGTGAGGCGACAAGCGGCGCGGTTCAGTGTGAAAGAGAGTGTAGTAAAAGTGATAGAGCCACGTGATGCTGTTGCGTGGATTTCTGCAAGGGACAGACAATTGGTATATAGTCTGTAAGCTTTGGGTATATAAATAGTCGTTGATTGGCTTGTGTGGGAAGCTCTTAAGTGGTTTATAACTAGTTTTGGCAAAGTTTCTAGTACGCAGGAAGAATCTATGGAGCAGGTGACATCATCGAGGTACATCGCGGGTTATGGACCCTAGCAACCGAGATGCTCCAGAGGGATGATGAAAAAGTGAAGCAATTTTAACCATAGCCAATAGATCACAAAGGCCTTCTAGAGATTATCTCACTTTGGTCCCCCGTATTCATGTCTTTCTCTTCTCAAGCATCATCACTTCCGTTAATCCCCAAAACCTTCCTCTGTTTACTTATAACCCTAACATCCATTCCCAGCCGCGCCCCTGAACCCTCTGATCCTGCAGTTCTGGGCCTGTAGCTTGGGTATCTTGACAGCTTCAGGGTTGTTAAAGCTACCCCTCTCATCTTGATATTGCCAATTGCTTCCACAAACGGTCTCTATTCCCGCCAAAATGGACACGATAGCATTGAACAACCGCAAGTATGCGGCTCTCCCAGATTTGGTATGTCCCCGCTCACTAAACGGCCCAATTACCTGCTTTCCCTGTTCCGCTGAAACTCCCCCGCTAACTATGACATCAGGACTCCGCCCCCGACATCTACGAGACTCCGGCTCTAACCGAGGATAACTCCACCGCTACGGTATGTCGGGTTGCTTCCAGTACTAGCAGCTAGCACTGACCAATATTCAAGGCTTCTACCCTCCGCACACACTCCGATCTCGACTTTGAAGATGACCTCGATGACAACGACACCGGCATCTCCCACTCACGTCTGCGCATCCAAGAGGCCCGTTCCCGCTTTGGCCCCGCGGGTGTCGATGCTACGGGTGTAGACTTCTCGGACCGTGTAGATACTAAGCGCAAGTCTTATATCACAAGTAGTCGGCGGAGAGGTGGTCACCGTAGAGACTCGGATGTGGGCACCGAAAATGGAGATGAGACTCTTGAGAGAATGATTGTGAGGTTGAAAAGAGAAGTCGAAGAGGCAAAGGAGCTGTATGGAAAGAAGCTTGAAGAGCAAGGAGAGGAAGGTGACGAGGAGGAGCAACTGGAGAGTCTGGGTCTGGTACTTGATGCTCTTTCGAGACCGGCCGGTGTCAGTGTAGCTCCCAAAGACGTCCCACCGTCAGACCCAGAAGCCGCCCCTGCAGACCCATCTACGACCCTTCTTCCATCTACCAACGCAACCTACAGTGTAACCTACGCCCCAGGCTACGAACAAACCCACGCCCTCGCCAAAGTCTCCGAATTCGACGCCCGTCTACAATCCCTCGAAGCCACCCTTGGAGCCAACGCCTCCCTCGGTCTCGACCTTGACGCCAACGGCATGCCCCGTGCCGTCATCCCCACTCTTGACGTCCTCCAACGCCAAGTCGCAACCCTCACACAAGCTTCCACCGCCACCCTCGACACCATCAGCAGACGAGTCCGGACGTTAGCCGCCGAAACGGAGATGCTGACTAAGGCGAGACGGGAAGCGAGAGAAGCTGATTTGACGACGTTGGATCCAGGGAATGTTGATGAGAAGGTTAGCACTGAGGCGGAGGCTAAGGTGAATGCACTTTATGGAACTTTGGCTACGATTGAGTCGTTGGCGCCGATTCTCCCGCCGTTGCTTGATAGACTGCGGTCGCTTCGGACGATCCATGCAGATGCAGCCAATGCGGCGGAGGTCCTTGCACGTATTGAAAAGCAGCAGGCCGATATGACGACGGAATTGAAGCAGTGGCGGGAAGGCTTGACTACAATTGAAGGGGCCATTAAGGCGGGCACGGAGACAATGCAGGGAAACACACAGGTTATGGAAACTTGGGTCAAGGACCTGGAGGGACGCATTACCAAGTTTGAGATTTAACCAGCCATGACGTGATGAATTGTTTTTCTTTGAGCGAGTCGCATAGATTTAGAGTGTAGCATGTAATGAATAATATGTAGGCTACAATATCACGCCTCCCTTCACCACTCATTTCCTCCCATCTCGTCGTCCTCTAAATCGCACTTGCCAAACATTTGTAGAATTGAAATCCCGCTGACTAATCACCCCACTAAAAATCAAGGTCACCAATGCCCCACTTACAACGCCACACCTGTGGCGCCCAGGGCTACAAACCACACTAAAACGACCAAATAGCACTAAAAATTAATTTTGCACCTGTCTCTGTGTGGAAGGAATATGATAGGCTCTAAACGCATGTGCCGGGGGGGCCTCCACCCAGCGGACCCTGGCAGGTTACAGAGGGCCGTCTGGACAGAAAAATTGCAAGCGTAGTTCTTGTCAGCTCTAGCCATTTCCTCCTTGCTCCCTTCCCCCTCCTCTTGCTCGATTTTGCCAGAAAATACCGGATTTCTGTTTTCCTTTTTTCTTTTTTTCCTTCCGAAAATCACCATTCAAATCGATCATAATGGAGTCTGCCAAGGTTCCCGTCAAGCTCGTCAAGGTCACCAAGGTTCTGGGCCGCACTGGTATGCTGCTGCCTTTTGTTTTTTTTTTCGGATGGGGTTGGTTTGGGAAGGTGCGGATGTGATTCGTGGGTTTGGTGGATTGAGATTGAGATTATGAGAGATTGGAGAATTTTGATGGATAAAGGGACTATCATGGCTTTTTGGGCCACTGGATTTGTTGGGGGTTAAGGACGACAAACGACTCTGGATTACTCGACTTCTCTCTTTTTCTCTCCACATACCTACGAATCGCTGAACACGTCGATATCTCGAACCAACTACGATTATAGAGCCATTGTTTACTAACTATGGCTTTTTTCCCCGGCAGGTTCCCGCGGTGGTGTCACCCAGGTCCGCGTTGAGTTCATGGATGACCAGTCTCGTTCCATCATCCGCAACGTCAAGGGTCCCGGTACGAAACTTTCTACAAATGGAGATGGATAGGCTTCTTGGTTATGACGAGACGGGGGTGTTATGCTGCCGGATTGATTTCCCCAGACTTCATTCCTGACTCATCATGATCAAACCAAAGCCGAAATCTCAGTGCCTTACTCACGAACGTCTAGCTAACCAGATTTCCCCCGCCTTCTAGTCCGTGAGAACGACATCCTCTGCCTCCTCGAGTCCGAGCGTGAGGCTAGACGGTTGCGGTAAATCCGCCGCGAAAGCGGTGACATCTCCGTCGTCTTCCCCTCTTATACTTCTGTTCCAGCGGGCTCTGCAGGTCTGATTTCTATGTTGTCGTTTTGTTTGGGAGTTGGGTTTAGTTGTCTTTGGGGGGATCTGACGAGGAGGTGAAAAAGGAAGAAAAATAAAAGCAATCAAAGGATAGAAATTGTTTTATTTTTGAAGCCTCAATGTTGTTTTTTTGTCTTGGTGATTTTGAATCTTGTTAATTGATGATATTGTACCTGTATTTTTTCACTTCCATATGTCATAACGTTGAATTTCAACTGTCGTGTAACATGACACCCAGCCACTTGAAAATTAAACCCCAAGCAACCCCACCCCACCAATCACGTGTCAAAAAAGTTTCTCGCGCCTCTATAAAAAGCGCGGTATCCCTCTCAACTCTGTATCTTCATTTCCTCTTCTTCACTATGGCTCAATGTAAGTATTCTCCTATACACACTTCCTACTGTTGGCGTGATGACCGATTATTTGCTACTCCTGATACATGATGTATTTTAATTATCACCAAGATCTCTGACCCAACATCCCTATTCACATTTTGATAACGACGTTGTCTGGTTCATTAACTAACAACCAAAAGCCCAACAGGATTCTCACGGTCAAGATACCTTTATGGTTTTATTCTTTGCTGGGGCTGCGGATTATGTAGGGAGCGATGCAATTACTATACAGGCGCCCTTGGGCGTTGATGGGTTGTATGCGAAGCTAGAGAGCTTGTTTCCGGGTATTGAGAAGGCTGTACTCGGGAGTTGCAGAGTTTCTGTCAACTTTGAGTATGTCGATCTGGATAGTGGACGGGTTCTTATTAAGGGTGATGAAGTTGCGGTTATGCCGCCTGTTAGTTCTGGATGATTTATGAGTATGTTTGATGAATATCATGTATCTATTTCAATGTATCTTTTCCTCAAGACAATGGTTCCCTTTCTTCCCGTCGTTTATCCGTTTTATACTTCTGTACCCGACCCGCCAATGCCGCAAACCTCTCCATCAGGACATGGAAATCAATCCCCCCATCCTTCTTAACTGCCTCATTCAACTTCTTGTCCTCGGCAAGTTCCGCACAAATAGCCACAACCTGATACAAAGCTTCATTCGTTCCATCAGAAGTCCCATGTGTCTTCCGGAAAGCCTCGATCAAGGTAGCCCGGAAACGGTCTTGGGAAGCCTTTCCTTCAATACCATCCGAGTAGTCGTACCATTCTGCCAAGGTGGCATTCAGATCAGCTTCTATGTTGTTGTATTCTTGGGTTTCAACATCGTCGGAAATGGTTGATTCAGAGCTGGGGGGGAGAGGAGGGCCTGATAGTAGTTCTTCGATAATAGCGAAATCTTCTTGTGGGTCGGGGAGATCTATTGGAATGTGCCTATAACTGTTTCTCTCAATTCTGATGAGTGGGGGTGCAGTTGAGCTTCCGTCAGTCGGGATAACGCGCGCTTGTCCAAGCGCGAAGCTTCCTTGGGAGTCGTCTTGTGGGTGGTCAGAGCCACTGGTTGTGATGGACGTAACTGGCTGCATATTGTATTTATCTTTATGCATACAGGGCTAAACTCTTCTTTATGGTATTCAAAGTGTATGTGGTGAGAAGGACGTAAAGTTAAGGAAAAATGAAGCTTTTGACAATTTCGGTGGGCTAGTTGATGCCGAACATGTTTGGTTATCCCGAGATTGCTAGGGGGGAGTCGAAACCAAGAAATATCATGGGACGAAAAATCGATTCACATCAGACCAAACATGACATGTTCCAGGTCATAAGGGCATCCGAGGCAATGAAATAGTAGATCTAGAAGCCGAAAAAGCTCTCAACAGAACCCCCCTCCAGGAAGCAGTCAGCTTCCATTAGCAACATCAAGCGACGAGTAACAGAGCAGAGCGTCATAGAGTGGGATGCCTCACTTAACAAAGACTGAGAGGTAGCGGTTGGAAAGCATTATGCTAGGATAGTACTGACTCGACCACGATTGAGTACCAAGAGTAACGTGTTTAACGATATCAGAGGTCTCAGTTTCGCTTACTTTGGGTTGAACTTTGTCAAGGAGACAGGCTTTGGCATGAAGCGGTGGATGAGCGAAGGTGAAGTGGAGTTGGACGACGAGATGAACTTATTGCCGGTGCGGTGTCCTACAGGGGGTTTCCAGGAGCTAGGCTTCGCGGAACTCATGTATGGCATTTTGAGGAAGGTGAAAGTTTTGGCGCTGAGTCAGTGAGGCGAGAGTGACAAAGATTCGGCTGGGGGGATTGGGGCTTTATAGGTTGGGACACTGTGAACCAGAGAGCAGTCTCTTCATAGGCTAAGCCTGGATGAGAGTAATGGATGAAAAAAAGAAATGTACATACACACAATGACGTCATTGTCCACAGAACCGATCTCTGATCAGCCCTAGTCGGGCGTAGCCCAAAACGCCCTGCATTTGTGACTGTCTCTTGATCCACTGTGAATGTCAGCCCACGTCAGCAGGCATATGCACATACATAGGATTATTGACGCAGATGGCCTCAAATAAACGCTGGGTGAGAGCTTGGGTGTTTTATAGCCACATCAGCCGGGTGAAAGGGTGGTATTGAAACCAGTAATGTGGGGCTCCGTCGGGAGAGGGCTGGGTACAATTATAGTCATGAACAAATAGATAGTTCCAAGCTCATCAATATTAAATGCTCTACAGTTGTCTCATGGAATGCTTTCATCGACTTTTTGCTTCCTGAAATCTCTACGACTGTTGTCTGCACCAACTCACAAGGCGCAAGATCTTCAAAATGGTGTTCTTTCGATTCCCTAACAACCTTCAACCAGGTCAGGAATCTACTGGTTTTATGAACCTAGAACAATGCAATCATTATTGTAAGCACACCCGGCAGTATTTGCACAACGGGGAATATCAAACATCAAGTAGGATCAGGGTGTTGCTCAGTCGATAGCTTGTTTGACAATACCAGATACTAACTACATACAGGGAATAATGAAGACTTTGCCCCTATAGTGGACACGAAAGTGATAAAGGACGAGGCCGGGAACCCACAAGGGAAAGAATATCGATTCACTCACCGGAAGATTGCGCGGGCTGGCTTTCCTAGCACGGGCTTTAAGATACGCGGGCCACTTGAGCCGTTGTCATACAGCTATCAACCTATAAACCAACCAGAAGCACAAATCCGAATAGTTACACTACTGCCTGGGGCGGGGCTAGAACCACTGCGATGTTCGATGTCTACACACAATTTCC
>MJMS01000157.1:12821-32421 GCA_002018275.1 Huntiella bhutanensis
CGAACAAATAAGCAAGACCAAGAAAGAGGAGAACAGGAACAGAGAGGCGGTGGAAAATAGGGCGTGCTGACAGCACCGGAACATTTTCCCTTCAGGTTTTGCACGAGGTAGTTGTTTCTTATGTCTTTTACGATTTTCTTTTGTTTTGTTTTCCACGGGGAGCTAAAACGAACGTAGCCCTATAGCAGCCTGCGGGATGTGCTGGGTGCGCGAGGGTTAGCGATTGCAGGAGGATAAGAGGGGGTCAATTCGGCTGATTGTCGGAGTGAAAAGGTCAGCCCAGGAGCGTTAGATAACACTATAAACATACATCATCATCATCATCATCACCACACCACCATTTTCCATCATAATCACAAGAAAATCAAACCAAGCCAGTCACAAAACAAGCTGAGACTCCCTCTTCCAAAAGGATGCCCCCAAACGATCCAAGTCGCGAAAGGATCCGTCTCGTTCTTGTTCCTGTTCCTTCTATTCCTAGTGCCATCAGTTCTTTTCTTCGTCGGCGCTTTTAACCCTGTTGTTTGTTCCATGTGCCTGGCCCGCCGGTGACTGGATTACATTACATTAGACTATCCAACCGCAGCGGACGAGCAAGCAAGCAAGCAAGCAAACAAAGGCCCCTTTTTGCGGGTGACTTGGTCGGTCTGTTTACATCAGATGGATGAATGGACGGGGTTTGGATTGTTTTTCTTTGGTTCCGTCTAGTTTTGGGAATTCACTTGGTGGCATGTTACATGTACATACATGGCGAGCTTTGAATCTCGTGTACCAGTAATCCATCTCATCATCTACAATTCATCCGTCCTCAACATTGCCTCTCCGCATAAACCCCATAACCCCATAGCCGCGCAACCCCAGTCCACAAATCCCAAAATGAATCCGCGTAACCATCGCACGGACACCATTACTAGTCGTTTTCGCACGAGAAAACAATATATGCGTGGCGATGCGAGGGTTATAGATTCTAAAGTAACCCTTATATAAGAGGGAGAAGGCAAACATGCTGTGAGCGTTTTAAAGTGACGATCTGGTTACAAAGAGGGATAAGAAGGAGGAAGCTTGTGGTGGCAAACAAAACGAGTATTATGGCTTCTGTAAGATATGCAAGGAGTTTTAAAAATGAGGCGTTGGTGGCGGGGGTTTGGTGGATGTGGTGCATAACTGGAATATAATGTGCCGTTGTTACAGATTTGAAGGGAGACGTGAAACAAGGGTTTATGAGGGTTACTATACATTGAAACGCCGTGCCGTGGGACATGCGGAAGATCATCATGATGTATCATACTGACTGGATTGCAGGTTCATATCTGGACAAAAGGCACAAAGACAATATACAAGATTAGACCAAGATGAAACAACTCCAACTAGAATCAACATGCCATCAAATCACCTACCAACGGAACACATCCGTCTTGGCCTCCGTTGGTTGCACAAAGACTTCATCACCCGTCACACAAAGAACACAACATGCCAAAAAACAAACATAAATCATTCATTTACCATACATAAACTATTTAAGCCGAAGCCTTGATGAAATCCACCGCTCTCTCAGCAACAGCGTAGATCGTAGTCTGGATGTTACCCACAGGCTCGATGGGGAAGATAGAAGCATCAACGATTCTGAGGTTCTTGGTACCGTACACCTTGAGCTTGTTATCAACGACACCACCCTTCTCCTTTGGTCTCATGGTGCAAGAACCAGCGACGTGGAAGCACGAAATCTGGGCTTGGCGGACAATCTCCTTGGCGTTCTCGAGAGAATCGGGGGTGATGGCGGGAACTCTCTTGCCGTCCTTCTTGAAGACGTTGCCGAAGGGCTCAGTGGTGACGATGGTCTCGACGAACTGCACGGCACGGGCGAGAAGTTCCAGATCGGCGGGGTTGCTGTTGTATGCGGGGTCCCAGGTGGGCTTGTCATCGGGGTTGGTAGAGGTGATGTGAACGGTACCACGGGAGAAGGGGTGGTTAAGAAGGGTCATGATGGTCATGGAAGTGCCGGGACGAACGGGGGTGATGATCTCAGCCATGCTTTCGGGCTTAGCGGAGACGGTAGTCTGGCCAGGGAAAGCGAGCATCTGGTAGGCAGGCTCGTCCTTGTGGGTGTAGATGTCCCGGATGAGAGCGTGAGTGGGGTCTTCTGAGGCAGGGAGAATCTCGGAGAGAAGAGCCGAGCGAGCCTCGGGGACAAGAGTACCGGTGTGGTCGGCGACGGGAGTGTAAGCAGCGGAAATGACGGACTGGCCGAGGGGTCCCTTACCACCGTCCTGGTACATGGCAATGACGGCACCGAGAACGTTGGGGTCCGCGAGGATATCGGAAGAGGGGATACCCTCGTTGACCTCAAAGTTCTGGCAAACAATGGGGTGATCTTGCACGTTCTCACCAACAGCGGGGTTGGAAATGACAACGGGGATGTCAAGAGGCCCAAGAATCTCGGGGTTACCGATACCGGAAAGCTCGAGAAGCTGGGGAGAGGCAAAGGTACCGGCGGCCAGAACGACCTCCTTGGTGGCAGTAAGAGTGGACTCGACACCGGCGGCGTCACGGATTTGCACACCGGTTACAACGGAGTCTTCTCCGGAGACAGAGGCAATGTTGAGCTTGGTGACGATGGTGTTGGTGATGATAGTGAGGTTCTTACGGGCACGAACTTCGGGGGTGAGGTAGGTGTTACCCGCGTAGGTACGCATGCAGGTCTCAGGGTCAATGTTAGCACCCTGCTGGAAGGCACCGAGGGTCTTTCCGGATCTAGGATCGGCGGTAGACTTAAGACCGAGCTTCTCAAAGGTGTCGAACCAGTGAGAGTTGGTCTCGGAGTACATGGTAGAGAAACCCATACGGAGGGGACCGGTCTCCTTGGCGGAGATGTCACCGTCGTAGTGAGCGTGCATACGGGAAGTATCAGCAGCTTCGGGAGTGGGGTCCTGAGTGTTGGCGAAACGACGGAAGTAGGGCTCAAGTTCCTCAAAGGACCAGCCTTCGTTACCGAGAGCACCCCACGAGTTGATGACGGCGGCAGAGGGGTACACGGCCATCATGAAGTTAATACCCGAGGTACCACCCAGCATCTTGCCGCGAGCCTGGTTGACGATACGGCCATTGAGTTCAGGCTAGACGGAATGTTGTTAGTGAATT
The DNA here is from genome assembly GCA_002018275.1 of Huntiella bhutanensis. NCBI lineage: Eukaryota > Fungi > Ascomycota > Sordariomycetes > Microascales > Ceratocystidaceae > Huntiella > Huntiella bhutanensis. Next base: position 15,960 of record MJMS01000157.1, read on the forward strand.
GAACGGGATTACGGACGGGATTCGGCCCAAGTTGTGGGGTTTTGACATTGACAGTGACAAGAGGAACGGTTCGCAATGGTGGGTGGGTGTTTGTCTGTCACGGCTTGTGATTTTGACAAGGCGGGGCGGGGAAGGGCCCGGGATATGGGGGGGGATAGATAGGGTATGTGGTAATGGGAACAGGGCTCGGTACTGAAACGCGGCAACTCGGAAATTTGCACGGGCGAGACATGGGCCCGTAAGCACGGATGATGTGGTGGTATTGCAGGGTTACGTTGAGGTCGGAAGGAAGTGGGGCATTGTGAGCGGATTTAGAAGTGATCTATCAAGGTGGGTGGGTAAAGAGAAAGTAGCGTGAAGGAAGAGAAGAAAGGAAGAAAAGAACAGAACAAGTAAAGGAGTAACAGGATTTGAAGTAAGGGGAGAAAGAGGAAGGAGGGATTCAAGATTCATAAACACGGCACGAAGGTGTTTGCGTGTATATCTGTCTGTATGTTTGTCTGTCTGTATCATCAACATAGTAACTTACCTGGGGAGTAGACATAAAGTTCCAATCCAACTCAGGATTTCCATAGATACCAGCAAGTAAACCGGGGGTAAGAATGACGGGGTTAGCCGACTGATCACCACCAGCCTCAACAACAGCCACGTTGACAGCGGGGTTCTCTGAAAGACGAGTAGCAACGACGAGACCTGCGGTACCACCACCAACGACGATGTAATCAAAAGTAGACATGTTTGTAAGTGTATCCAGATGTTGAAGGAAAAGATGAGGATGAGTTTGAGGATTTCTCCATGTCTCGGGATTCCATTTGGAGGGGGGATGTTGTGGGTTTAAGTAGATTTGGGTGACCGTGTGTTCACGGGCGATGCTTACGATTTGGCGTATTTTCGGGGGGGGGTGCGCGCGCAGCTGCGGCTATGGATGCGGGCGGAGGATAACCAAGTGACCGAGTATGAGTATGGATTTGGTCAAGTACCAATGTACGGTAGGTATGTACAAGATCATGGTGAGTCTGGTGTAAGTACCTACATATGTACATACAATGTAGGTGAGGATGTACAATGTGACATAACGCCCCTTCACAATTACACATGTCCGGCCATTTTCAAGTTTGTATTGTAGGAGATGAATAAGGGGCTATCAAGATGGACAGTTCGCCTTGGTTTACCCAATAAAAGCAGGCCAACCCCTTTGAAATGGCAAGACGGAAAACAGGTTATTCCTGTCCGATGCATACAACGCTAACACGCGATATACGCCCGTTCGTCCGTCACTCGGTCTTTGTTACGAGGTTGGCACTTGTGAGATACTATGGACATTCACATGAAGGCCGGGCGGAATGTTTCACGTCAAATGCCTCACCTTGGGAAAACTAGGTCATGCCTTCGTACGTAAGAGGAGAAGGAGCAATGAATGATTACTTTTTAGGATGAAGATGATGATGCCTGTTTGATGGGGTTAGTGTAGTTTCTTAGGGTTCTGTTGGTCAGTCTGGTCGGTTGATCTTGATGTGATGGACAGGGGCATTCAAAGATGAGGTCTGAGCTTGACATAGGGGCATTGACTATGAAATGGATTTTCTACATCTGGAGAGAGGTCTGTGAGAAAGACGTTTTGATGTGTGGTTCTTTAGGGATGTTTGATGGACAAGATGTTTAGGTACACAGTCTAGACCACGTTGGATGTAGATTATCCTTAGTGTATAGACATATAAGACTATAAAGTCAGACCGTAAGAAAGGGGATAAGTTAACCAAACCCCGAAAACGAGTGAATTTCGTTGAAAAAAAAAAAAAAAAAGGAGCCAAAGTAAGTTGAATTCCCAGCCCCAAAACAGACAGAATTTCCGAGGAAAAACATGGGGTCCGCATAAGTGTGGATTGTTTAGTTTGAATTCATCCATGATCGTCACGGGGTAGTTGAAAACGACATCGTTTTTCATGGGAGAAGCATGGTGATGGTGATGTTCTGCATTTTGAGTGACAGCGGGGCCTGGTATGAGTGGATTATGTCCCGTAGGTTTAGTTTCAACACGTGTATAATAGGGGTTTGAACCAGGTTATGACTTGGCTAGGCTGGGCTGGACTGGACTGTGGCCGAGCGAGCGAGCGAGCGAGCTTGTACATATGTACATGTGTAGATGGATGGGTAACTACACTACATACATACATACGAAAACAAACAAGCCAAGTAAAAAACGGTCAGGGAGACACGAGGTAGTCATATGGATGATCACGTATGTACATACATACAGGTAAAATGTCCGAGGCTTCCTACCATGGCATTGACATATGAACCACGGTAGAACACCTTATGTTACTGAGAATAATGGGTCGCTTGGACGGGGCTTTTTCATGTGTCCGAGGACTTAAAAATGTAACTGTATATGGTACACTTTGCTTTTATGTATGGTATGATTTAAGAAATCATATCAAAGGGGGGATATATTTTCTTTTGATATTGGGAATTTTTGAAGGAGGCTTGAGAGTTTTTTTCTTTTTTGTGAGTTTGGGCTTTTTATGGGGAGATAGATAGATGAACAAACGAACTACACTGTACTGTAGGATTCAAAAAAGGGAAGGAATCCTCTCTTGGAACTAGAATATGGAACAAGTGGATATCCTTCTTTCAATCTTCATAAACTCCATATCCATATACATAATAAGGAGGTCCGGCATTTACATGATACCCGGCCGTGACTAGTATGACCTTGTCTAGCGTTGTAAATCACGGCAGTCGCGGATGGACTTGACGGTAGTCGACATGTTCAAGTTAGGGAGTATCTTACCTAAATACATACGTAGTCTAAGCGTTCCAAGTAACTAGGATAGGCATTTGATTCTGATGGGCAAGACACGGACTTTGTAAGAGAGGTCTATGCATTTTGACGGATGGCAGGTTTGTGGTGAGTACAATATCTTTTGTTTGTTGTAATCGTGTTGTGGGATATCTGATATGGTGTCTGTGTTGAATGTCGTATGACTGCCATGTGGGGGGTAGTAGATTATCTCTGTACATATGTACATACATATGATAGGTCGGTTATGCAGGGACAATGTATAGACTGTATGTACAATATGAGACCTACCTGTTTGAAGTGTCGTTTACAAAGTCTCCATATCCAACAACACCTGTCAACCCCTCAAAATCATCAAGCTAGCGGGATTTTCCATTCCACAAGCACATGTCTTGGGTCTTGGAAACGAGCGTTTTCAAAGCAACTCATCACACACATAACCCATCCTAAACACTTTAAACTGACCAATCACCCGCACGACCCAATGTGAATCATTATGCCTATTAGGTTCATCACTTTGTTTGGTTCACGACTTGTCTAGAGAACCCCGAACTTACCCATACCGGTTGAATAACATCCGGCCCCTCTTAAACCACACAGACCCTCTTTCGGGACGAGGGCATCCTAGATGTCACTTATATACCCCCCCCAAAACAGGCTATCCCGTTCAGGCACATTTCCGGACTTAACACACACATGTATGTCCATCAATCAACCAGCCCGTCATGAACCATAGTTGGTATCAGCGTCAATTTTCCGGCTTTTGAATTAATCAACTATTTATCCTTTATCACATTTTGACCCGTAGGAATATCCTATATATACCAGGCATCAAGCCGCTCGCCGTCAATCTCAGTCGAAACAACAAAAAAAAATCAACAACATACATATTCACCCCATCACTTTTTCTCCTTCTCTTAGAAACGCCACACACGCAGTCCTCCCTTTTTTTTTTGTCGTCATGGATCAAATCGCCGCACTTACGGCCCGGAGTCTTTCTGAGTCCGGGATAGTTCCTCGTGGGGCTATGATGCCCGTCAAGTTTGTCGTTATTGAGACTAAGCCTTTGGTTCGGACGCATTTGATCATTAACTGTGTGCTGGCTTTCTTCACAATTGTCGTTGTCATGTTGCGTGTCTATGGACGCTTCAAGGGTGGTGTCAACCAGTTCGGATGGGATGATGGCTTTATTTGCTTGGCGTTGCCTTTGGCTTTATTCATGTTGATTATTCAGGGACTTGTAAGTTTTTTTTGATCCTCGTTTCTGTACTTAGACTTGTTCAACTTACTAACCGTTTTTAGTGTATGTCTTACCATGGTTATACCATTGTTATCTCCGTTGCACAAGCACAAGTACTAACCAAAAACAGACACTTCCTTAGGTATTGGTTACCACTTGACAGAAGTCATGGAGAACGTTCCATTGATTCTAAGAGTATGTACTTGTATGATCTCACTACAAACTAAACCCGACTAACTAACAACTCCCTCACTAGCTCCTGGTAACATACGAAATCATCTTTGCAGCATCAACCTGGGCCATCAAGATGTCCGCCTGCTTCTTCTACCTTCGTGTCTTCGTCAACGGTGGTCTTCAAATTGCTACCAAGTGTGTCATGGTCTTCGTATCTCTTTGGTCTATCGGTAACCTTCTTCAAATCTTCCTGTTGTGCCGCCCCTTCCGCGCTACTTACGACCCATACACCGTTGGCAAGTGTGGTTCCCAGATGGCCTCTTTCCTTGCCATTGGTACTTTTAACGCCGTTACCGACTTTATGATTTTGCTTTTGCCCATTTCCACTGTGTGGACTCTTAAGGCTAGAACTGGTATGAAGATGGCCTTGACTGGTGTCTTCCTGATTGGTTTCTTGGTTACTATTGTTTCCATCTGCCGTATTTACTCTCTTACTACTTTGGACATCACTGCCGACCTTACTGGTACCATGATCTACGCCTCCTTCCTCTCTGCTACTGAGCCCCTTCTTGGTGTTCTTTGCATTTCTCTTCCTATGCTTCGTCCCACCACCCACTTCAAGTGTCTCGGTGGTCGTACTGAGGCTGCCAAGTCCACTGCTGTCCCCTCTGACCTCAAGACTTTCGGTTCTTCCGGTACTAAGCCTAGGAAGACCAACAATGATACCTTTGCTATGGAGACTATCTATGCTGAGAACATGCAGGTTGGCTACACTTACGAGACGGCCCGTGCTGAGAGCAGAAACTCGCAGGGTACTCACTCTTCGGAGGCCGAACTTACCGGTAAGGACGGTGAAGAGACCAACATTACCGTTCAGCGCAAGTGGGTTGTTTCGTCGTCTTAATGTCCAGAATCTAGATTATGACTTGACCCGATAGGTCTGGAACTGTCGGCCGAGTTTTTCTTTTTATCACTCATTCTCCAGCTTTTTATTTCTTTGGTGGTTTTTGTGTTTTCCCGTTGTTTTCTCCCTTTTTTTCTTTTTCGCTTCGTACTCTCGTTCACCACAGTTATCCCTATCTTGCTTTTATTCACCATATTCCCTTTAAAAAGTCTAAATACAAAATGAATCATGATTTTAGATTCTTGTCTCTCAAAATATATCTAGCTATCCGTGAAATGTGTCACAAAACCCTAAGTCGCTTAGTAATCACAAATCATCCTAAATACCCGAAATTCTCACTACTTGGTGAGGGGTCCTTTTTTCATGAAAAGATATTGACTACTTTTTTTACCATATTTTCTTGTTCTTTGCACTTGTCGACATGCAAAGTAGTCGGAATAGACTGATTAGCCAAGCCAGGCAGATTCTCGCAAGACCAGCCAGTCAGACAAGACGACTTTCGGTGGCGGACCATGTTCGTGGCTTCCACTTGAGTGTTTCCCGGAGGAAGACGGAGGGCGTTGATGAGGATATTACCGGGACAGCTGGAAAGTCAACAGGGACAACATTAGCAAGTGTCAGAAGAGGAACTGGAATTGTCCGACGAGAGGCTAGGAGACGGGGAGTCGCTGTTGAAGTTGAGGTACCGGAATTTGAAGTGCCAGAGGAGTTTCTCAAGGACAATGTGGTTTTGTATGAACCGTTTGGAGGACATACGAATAGGCCTATTGAAGATTGGAGAGAATTACAGGCTTCGTGGGTTCAGCAGTTTTATGGGACGTTGGAAAGCTTGAAGGTGAAGACAACGGAGACAACACAGCCTATGGAGAATACGTCATTAGAGCCGTCAGATTTGCCAGAAGTGTCAGAAACAGAGGTTAAAATGGATAGATATCTTATGCATTTCGACTTGGCTTCGTTTGATGGCACAATTACGACGCCATTACCGCCTGTTGCGTCAATTGCTAGAAGGGCGGCACTATTATCCTTATCGGCTGGAAAGGTTCTTAAAGAGTACTATGCCGGTGAAGAGCATGTTCCTTCCCATATTGAAGAGACACTCAAGTCAATTAAGAAGTCAGCACCGGCGAATTGGGATTTAGATTTCCCAGTAGCCGTAGAAACCGGGGAAGCCTCTGATTTCTGTCGTATTGAGGATGTTCACGATAACGAGACAATAGAGGTATCTAGTATTGGCGCATCACAAAGTCCTGCAGTCGTCATGCCGGAATTAGTCATTCAGAAACATCCACTTTTCCCCGATGGTCCTGGTCGGTCCACTGCCGTGGGTGACGTCTTGGAAGTTGAAAAGACGCTATTCGCAGAATTATTCGCCGCCAGACCTCACGGCCTCTCAGGCGAAGGAACAGAGGGATTCCGGAGACCGGTTCCGTTGGTTACAGTGGGCAAGTATGCGGGGAAGAGGTTCACAAAGGCTTTGACGAGACATTTGGCGGAGAGTTTAGGGGCGGATCTTATTACTGTTTCGGCGGCGTCGTTAGGCAAGGTGGTGGGGAGGTTCTTGGGACAGGATTTGGCGTTCAAGAGGGGGGCGTTCTCGCTTATGGGGTTTACGGCGGCTTTGCATAATGGGGCGTTGGCGGTCCCAAGTGACCTAGAGAGATACCTTGGAGGGGCACATCCACATGTTTCGGAACAGACGGATCTGGATAGTCCGGCGAGTATACGGTTGTCACAGTTGATGTTGGAACGCTATGGAGAGGACATTGCGGAGGATGCATTGGATGACGAATTGAGGAAGATCCGGGAAGATGCCGGAGGTTATGTTTTACCATCATTGGGAAGATGGGGGTCCATGAAGTTGAAAGCTGCGCTGGAAGGGATTCTGGGCTCTGTCAAGGGGGATGGCCCGGTTATTTTACATGTGGATGATTACGTGGAGTTGAATATGACTTTGGAGGGTGCCGTGGTGGTTAATCGCTTAAGAGAAATGGTTGATAAACAGTGGTTCTCAGGCGGTCGAAGAATTGTCCTTTTGGGAACATCATCTGCTAGACGGAGAGAAGAGGGATACATCAGAACACTTAAAGACCTTGCTGCCACTGAGACATTAATTCCCTTCAAAGCAGAAGGACGTCTAGCCTTGGACTATGTCGAATGGGCGGGAAGTGAGAAGATCGACTTCCTCACAGAGAATTGTATCAATTTACGAACCATAATCGGGGATTTATCAGGCGAAGTCGACGAACATTGGTTAACCGGTCAATTACCGTTTGCCGCATTAGAGAAGTGGAAGGAGGGTCTGGAAGGGTTAAAGCAGGAGTATAGATGGTGGTCACGGGAGACATTGAAGATGCCTTTGAAGAGGTTATTTACCGAGTTACGGGGACATCTTGGAAAGGATTATGACACGGCATTGACGACGGGTATCCTTCCACATACCGAGTTACAAGCGTTGGCGACGAGGTTGTTAGGATTGAAGGGGAGTTTCTATGCCGAGGGCACAGCGAGGTTACAAAGGGTATATAAGGAACTAGAAGACTCTGGGTCTTTATTATCAGAAACGGGGAAGAAGAAGGCCTGGGCGGAGAAAGAGAAGGAGGGTGGTGGATTCCCTGGGAATGGAACATCCTCAGTACAAGCCGGATTCCCAATTGAAACCCTCCAAGTCCCCATCCGACCTGTCCTCACCACACAAAATGCCGCAGTGGGCACGACAACCGCAAGTGCAACACGCGCCCGCGGACGAATGGTCGATGGCGACGACGACGAAGGAACCGGTGGGAAAGGCGGGATAGCCGGTCTCAACATGGCGGATCTTGACGAACATGAGAAGAAACTCGTCGGTGGCCTCGTTGACGCAAGTAAGATTATAACTCGCTTTGGAGACGTCCATGTACCAGAGGAGACTATCTCGGCTATTAAGCAGCTGACTATGTTACCGTTACAACACCCCAAGGCCTTCACCTACGGCGTTTTAAGCCACGAGCGGATTCCAGGCGTTTTACTATACGGTCCACCCGGCACTGGTAAAACACTCCTCGCAAAGGCTGTAGCCGCCGAGTCGGGCGCCCATATGCTTGAGGTTTCTGGCTCCTCAATCAATGACATGTGGGTAGGCCAAGGCGAGCGCAACGTGGCCGCTGTCTTCACACTCGCTAAGAAACTATCCCCACTGGTAATCTTCATCGACGAAGCCGACGCCCTCCTTGCCGCTCGTGGAGGTACCCAGAGTGGTTCGCACAGGGAGGTTATCAATGAGTTTCTTCGCCAGTGGGATGGTGTAGCGGGGGCTAATGCGTTTATCATGGTGGCTACCAATCGGCCTAGTGATCTTGACGAAGCCGTATTACGGAGGTTACCGAGGAAGATCCTGGTTGATTTACCTGGCTTGAACGATCGGGAAGCTATCTTGGGCATCTTACTACGTGGTGAACGACTCGAGGGCGTGGACATCAAGGAGCTGGCAAAGACGACCAATTTATACTCGGGAAGTGACCTGAAGAATCTCTGTGTAGCGGCCGCAATGGCGGCTGTTAAAGAGGACGTGGAAAGTGAGAAGATGCCCGAGAGGAGAACCCTACTAGATAAACACTTCAAAGCAGCTCTGAAAGAAATCGGAGCAAGTGTCGCGGAAGACCAGGAAGGGATGAAGAATATCCGCAAGTTCTACGCAACACACGGTCGGCCCGGCGAGAAGAGAAGACGGAAGGGTGTCGGTTTTGGTGGTGGGTTGTTGGAGTCGGAGGATTTACAGGTTAGTAAGAAGTCGTGATTGTAAGATAGTATCTATTAAGTAAAAATAAGGAATCAAACCGTGCCCTCCTCCAACGCAATCCTCTCCCTTTCCTTCTCCACCGCCTTTAAAAACTCCTGCTCGGCTGCACTCAACGCCCCCCTCACAACATTCATAACCACCAAAACTGCATTCCGCCCACCGCCCACCGTATCTGCTCTCCAGCGAAGTTTCTTGCCCGTCCGTTTATAGTATTCCCTGATTTCATTCTTCTTGACTTCGATTTCCTTCTCACGTTCTGTCTCCGCTTGTTCAGATACAGAGACGATGCGCTCGGCGGAACGCCGGAGGGATTCCAGGAGCGTGGGGAGGTCGGAGGCGCGGGTGGCGGAGCCTGAGAGGTAGGCGGACCAGAATTGGGAAAGGAATTCCATTGTAGTTGCGTGGGTTAACGTGGTTGTTTCGGCGAGGGGGGCGGGAAGGGAGAGGTCGGGTAGGGTGGCCGGGGGAATCAACTCTTTTAGAATGTCGCCTTCGGTGTCTTCGGGGATTAGTCCGTCATTGGATAACATGGCTGCTAGGTCTAACCCCTTTAGACAACCCGCTTCTCCACGGAAACAATCTAGGACCTGTGAGACGTCTTGGTTCGCGAATAGACTAACCGTCGATCCACCCTCGTCAACCGCCACCCGCGCACTTTTTGCAAATAGGTGACTTTGCTCCGTGATTGCCAACGGGATCCGCGTAGCTTCTTTATCCGCAAGAAGATCGTGAAGTTGGATTTCATGCCACGTAGGGCCATCCCCCGCCGTATCCGCCGGGGTAACATGCGAAAGAATCTTTGAAGAAAGCGAATTCACCGTCCGTACAACCGGGACATCCCCCCTCTGTCTCATCTCCACATCCGCTCGATTCCCCCCTGGAGCGCCCCCCCGATCTTTCATATTCGCTTCAACATTGATAACCGCGGCCACCCCCGATGTACTGGTGACTGGGAGAATGTCATCTTTCGGATCATATGCGTCGAAGAGGGCGTCGCGGTTATCGAGGTCGGTGATTCGTTCGCCGCGGAGTTGTTTACTTAGACGGGATAGAAAGAAGCGGGACCAGAAGACGGGTTCACTTAGAGGGGGGACGTGTTCGGTGAAGATTCGGCGGACTAGAGGGTGTTGTGAGAGGATTAGTTGGATTTGATCTTTGGACATGTTGAGTTTGAGATCGCCGTCTATAGTCTTCGGTTTAATCGTAGAAAGCACGTTATAAGCGCCCTTCTTCTGATGGATATCCACCGCATGTGTCCGCAACAAATGACACCTCGTGCTCCAAAACTGCGAATTAAAAGCCCCATCACTAATCCCCGTCGGCTTAGTCCTCCTCGCCTCCATATAAGTTTGATGCAAAGCGCGATCCTTCTTCATTAAAGACTGCTGCAACTCAATATCCATTTTCAAAAGCCCATCATCAAAATACTTAGCCATAACGGCATTTTTCGCTGGCGCCCCATTCACCGCGGCGGAAAACGCCATTGTACCGGAGGCGGATCCTTCGGGGGCGGCGGGAATCCCAGTTGATGGGGAGCCGGCGCGCGCGGTGGTTATGAGGGTTGAGAGAACCTCTTTGAAGGCGTTGGCTTGGTTCCGTGCGGCTACGGGGGAGTTGAAGTGGAATAGGTAGGGCGTTGGTTCGCCCCCGTTAGGCCCCTTTGCGAAGATTTTCAACATGGCTTTGGGACTTGAATCGGGTGTTTGTTGAAGGTCTAGACCAGTTAGCTATATCCTCATCCATCTCTTCATCATATAACTCACTCGTAATATTCGAAATCACAATCGTCAACCCCGGCGGTCCCGTCCCCGGCGCCGCCGTCCACGTAACCAACGTCGACCCCCCCGCTAAACTCAAGAACCCATCCTTCTTCTTATAAGCCGCCTGGCTAAGCGACGTAGACTGAGACACTCCCGACATATTTCTTGTCCGTTCCTCAACCTCTCTTCTCGTCCCTCGAATAATCCGACCCGTGATGAACGCGTAGACCCTAACCCTATAATATCAGGAAATCGGGTAAGCGGCAGAAACGTGGCTGGCAAAGGTGGCTGTGATTTGTGAGAATTGTATGGATGGGAATTGTATTTTTGATTCTTTATGCGGGGGGAGTCCGGGGTGTTTTAAGTTTGATGGAGACTTTTGTTTCTCTTTTTGAAGATTTGATTTTTTGTTGAATTGATGGGTTAGAATGGAGGAAGTAAAGGTTTCCACCTTGGCAGAGAGAATTGCCGCGCTAAATGGGCAAAAGAACTTTACCGCGACAGCCGCGAATAGCGCTAAAGACGCACCTAAGCGCGGAAAGCCGCCTCCCCCTCCGCCGCCCACGTTACCACCCCGAAGAGACACCAAACCAAGAGCCATCGAATATCCAAAACCGCCCCCGCCCCTCCCTGTTCGAAATAATGTAAGACCGCCACTACCGGTTCGGAAAACGGACTCAGGGCTACGAAGTCTGCCGCCGGCGTTTGGAGAAACGGAGTTACCGCCGTTGCCGCCGAAGCGGGTAGGGCCACCTAGTTTGCCGAGTCGGAGGGTTACGATGGGGAATGGCCCTGTGTCGTTGGTGGCGAGGGATGTTCCGCCGGCGTTACCTGGGCGACCGGGGAAGTTTGGGAGGAATGTCACCGCGCCGGTGGTAGCTAAGACAGATGGCTCGCCTCGGAGGGTTTTGGTACCGCCGGCGTTACCTGGGCGGCCGGGGAAGCTTGAGAGGAATGTCACCGCGCCGGTGGTAGCTAAGAGAGATACTCCACCTCGAAGGGCTTTGGCACCGCCGGCGTTACCTGGGCGACCGACGTTGCCGTTGAGGAATCTTTCGGCTCCGGTGGTTGTAGTGGATACACCGCCGCCTATCCCGCTAGCTACGAAACCTTCATTTTCTCTGTCGTCAATGACATCCCCACCACTAGCTACCATCTGTCCTACCTGCCACGACTTCTCCGCTCCGGACACCCACGCTAGTCGAACCCCCATCCCGCAAACCGCCAACCCCATCGCCGATCTCGCCCGATCTCTCTGCTCCCCATTCTCGCATCCGTTAGAGAAAGCCCGCGCGCTATTCACCTGGCTTCATCACAACGTCGCCTACGATTGGGATGCTTTCACTAGTGGTCGACACCCACCACAAGACGCCATGACTACCCTCCGGTCTGGCCGTGCTGTATGTGCGGGGTATGCTGCGTTATTCACGGAGTTAGGACGGCATGCGGGGTTGCCGGTTGAGACTGTGGCGGGGCATGGGAAGGGAGTGGGGTATACACCTTCCATGACGGTGCCGGTGAAGAACCCGACGGGTCATGCGTGGAATTCGTTGGTTTTGCCGGGGGGAAATGTCCATTTACTTGATTCGTGCTGGGGCGCGGGAAGTGGTAACCCGACTCAGGGATTCGTCAAGGGCTTTGCACCGTGGCATTTCATCATGGACACGGGAGATTTTGCATTATCGCATTTCCCATGTGACGACGAGAAACAGTATCTCACACGAGGAGAAACTATGAGCTGGGAGGATTATATCACCCGAGATCCACCAGTGTTAATGTCGGACTTTTACGCTCACAAGTTCAAACCTAGTTCTCTCCTCCCATGTACAAAGAACATATCCCTCGGTACTCCCGTGAGAATCATCCTTTCACGACTCTGTACACATGACAAGACAAACCCAGTTGCTGTCTTGACTCGAGTGAACGGGGACTTGGTTAAGTTTGAAACTGACGGATATTGGTGGTGGTTAGATGTTCAGAGGGGAGATATGTTAGGACAACAAGGAGAGAATGTGGATTTATTGGTTATTACCGAGATGGATGGACAGAAGGGGGTTGTTAGCGATTCAGCTTGGACTGGAAGCTTTAGACAGCTCAAGATGGCGATTCTGGTTAGGTGGGTTTTGGGGTAGACGGATTGGTAGTATATACATTGGTTTGGTGTTGTCTTGGATCAAGCCCTGGTTTGTGTTACCGGCTAACTATGTATGTACATACCTTGACTCAAGTCTAACCTCAAAGGGATAGGAAATTGATAGAATGATAGTCCAATACCTTTCTTTATTCACCCATCAACACACTCCCCTTCATCTGCCTTATTTATCAATCTCAAATGTGTCTCATGAAGAAACCCGATAACCTTATCATACAACTCCACTCCATGCGGCTTCTCCTGTCCCCAAAAAATCAACAACCTCAAATGTTTCAGAACCGGTATCAACACCTTATAATACGCCGTGACCTCCCTCCCCACAACCGTGTTAAACGTAGCCGTCTCAAGAACAATTCTCTTTTGCTCCTTCAGTTTCTTATGGTCTAGCGTGTACCAATGATAGTATGTCCCTAGAAACTTCGTTTCTGGGTCAGTTTTAGACCCCGTGTAGTTCACCATTATCCAGAAGAGAACCCAGAAGAACGACTCAATGTCGTGCCAGAATTCATGCACTGCCCCCCCTAGGACATCAACCGCCATGAATGGGGCCGTTCCCGTGACCCGGAGTCGCGCACTTCGGTTCATTTCGGGGTGGCCTTCTTGAGGCATTTGATAGGCGTTATCGAGGTCAATTAGGAATCCGAACCACTTAGATGACTGGCCATCTTCGCTAACAATGATATTCCGCGGCGAAATATCTCGATGGAGGATCCCCGTTTTAACGTATAAATCCCGATGTCCTTTAATTGCCCCTTCCAACGCCCTGATGACAGCAGCTGGGGAACTGGCGTATTGGATCTCATGACCCCAGTCACGAAGGATGATATTCCGTTGCTTCCGGTATGTATCACGACGGACGACAAAGGCTGGGTTACGTCCCTGGGCAGCTAGGACATCTGCGCTTTGAGAGACACAGCAGCAGTGTGCCTCGGGCTCTTCAACCCCCGTCAAGGTTGATCCTGTGGTAATATCCGTGTTGCATGTCCGTATGTCGAATAAAAGAAGTCGGTCTTTGAGATTCGCCTCTTTGACTATACCGTTCTGAACGGGGAGATACTGCCGGATACTCCCGGCGACATCCCTCTCAATACCGTCTTGATCACGGACAATCTGGTCCCCGACAAGTCTCGAGACATGGGTAACGCTAAACTCTTTCGCTCGTGTCAAAAAGTTGACTTCCGACTGTCTGGTGTTTTGTAGCCAGGACCGTTTGATCACGAGTTTCCTCTTGAGCCCAGGGGCACTTGCCAACCAGCATTTATTTGCCTTGCCAAGGAAGTTTGTTTGTCTGTACATCAGGTCGTCACAAACATACCGCAACACCTCCGGGTTTGAAACTTGACTATGACCTTGGTTGGTCCTCTCATAAAAGACTACCGGACCGCCGTCAAAGCAAGGGTTAAACTCCGTGACTCGCGGGTCAAAACCATGACAACCATTCCGAGTAAAGAATAACCCAACAATCGTCGCAATGAAAGTGAACGGCTTATGGTTAATATCGAAGCCTACGGAAGAAAAAGCCCCGTTACAATCAAACATCCACAACCGCATTCTAGCACCACAAAGTGTAAGACCGAATGCGAAATCCCGGTTCTGCTGGCTAATCAACACCTGCTCAACCGAGGTAGTCACATCGATACAAGCCAACACTTCATGTTCCTTGGACGTCATAATCTTGGTGGGGACGAGAATATTGTTCCAGTTGTAGAGGTCTTTAGCATTGCCTCTTAAGATGGCAAACTCCATTGGCCAGCTCTCTTCAGCACCACCCACGAGACGGTTCGGCAAGGAAATCGCCCGCCTCTGGGGATGACGTCTGCCGTATTCTCCCCTGGCAATCTCCACAATCTTGGGGACAATGCCGATTAAAAAGTGGGTGATTAATTGGCGATTGGGTTTTTCCGGCCAGCCCGCCCACTGGGTCGTGTAAAGACCATTTTCCACACACAACTCATGAACTCTCGCCGTCATATCGTCAAGAGGCTCCGGCATATCTCCCAACAATGTGGTATGAAACTCGGGAACATCGAATACCAGTGGGGTAAGGTTCTTCTCTAGACGAATCCATCTTGTAACTTGGGCTCGACTCATTGAATCTTCCGGGCTTTGCACGTCGGGAAAGGTCATGTAGGCTGTTACCAGGTCTTTGAGAACCTTCAAGGCCATCTCGGGACTAGGGAGGAGCTTAAGTGCCGTGAAAAGAGGGGTGTATGTATGCTTGTCGTGATGGGTATCAACGAATGTTTTGATGAGGTCCAAATCGGCTTTTAGACTTTCCCCGCCGTATTGGGATGGAGTATTCTTGTCTTTGGCGATGAGGTATAAAGTGTCGATGCAAAAGGGGACTAAAACCAATTAGCCGTGTTCATCAAACAACAAGGTATATTCACCTACCACGATGAGCAATCTGACCGTCTTCAATGTTCCATGACGCCTGCATTAGCCGAATAATGCTGAACCCGGGACCGGGCATTCGGCATGGAAGTCTCTGACGGGGCAACTCCATCTTTGTCAGTTCAAGATAAAAGCCGTTGATAAAATCGCAGTTCTGTGTAAATAGTAGGTATGAAGAAAGCAGGAGGTGAATTTCTAGAAACTCTAGTTTCAATGCGCTAGAATGTATTCGATTTGTGCTTTAAAAGTCGGGATCAAATAAGAGTGAAGACCAAATCTGAAGACCAATAACAAATGTTAGTTTTGATTCTGGAATACATTTGTGGGTAGGTTGAGACGAATGATAAAGTGATTCATGGGGTATAGGCAGCTTTGTGTAGCGTGAGCTAAGGCAAGATAACTCCCACCCAGCATAACAATGTACACATGAAAGTGCCTGGTCACAACGAACCTGTGATCGTCTGCATGAATCTCTCTACTACAATCTTTTTGTCAACACTTACAACACACTTATAAGTGAATAGGAGTTGATATCCATATCCATCACGTGATATAGCTTTCCATCTTTGCTCGGAAATTCAGAAGCCCTGATTGACCACGACTAGGAGATATTGAACTCAAGATGCACTTGATAAATTCTAGCGTCTACATTTTCTCTAACGTTGAATTTAGTCTAGAACAAATATGACTACATCCGCAGCTACATAACAACAACAGCCAAGAAATTAGCATAGCAATCGCAAGGTTTTGAGAAATGGTTTCTACACGCCCATGCAAAAGCTCGGTGATACTACATGAGAGTACTCTAGTTTTTTGCATTTCTATAGCCGATGAATCCAGTTCCTCATGGTGTGCTGTGTAAATCAACTTGTAGTTCGATACCCACAGCGTTATAGGGCAGTATAAACACTTACATCCGTGGCGCTTCCCGACAAGTTTGTACGACGCATGGTTGTACCGAGAACTACATATTACAAGTACGGAAGGGTTGGAGGTCTTACCCGCCTAGTCCACCACGTGTTTCTACTCGGGAGTACCATTCAGCCAGGTCCTTCCCCCGTCACGATAGTTTCCCAAGTTTCCTATGATGATGATGATGATGATGATGATGATGTATGTTTATAGTGTTATCTAACGCTCCTGGGCTGACCTTTTCACTCCGACAATCAGCCGAATTGACCCGCGCACCCAGCACATCCCGCAGGCTGCTATAGGGCTACGCTCATTTTAGCTCCCCGTGGAAAACAAAACAAAAGAAAA
>MJMS01000158.1:0-30249 GCA_002018275.1 Huntiella bhutanensis
CCAACGTCATTCTCATCCCCTGTACGCACGTAGCTTCCCCCCCCCCGCCCTCCCACAAACCTGTGTCACCAACCCCAAACCATGCCACCCCCTGCCAGCTGCTTCATCCCAAAGAGGAAGGTGACAACCCCCAAGCGCAGTCCCGCGGCTTCCCGAAGAAGTTGTCCTGTAAATACCACACGAGCTCGATTACCGCAACCGGCAACTCCCCACGTTGTCAGTCTACATGGATGAAACGCGCGCCCTAATGGAAGAGCGCGGGAACATGGCGCGCGCGCGGGTGACACGGATGATGCTTATTAGGCGGGTCTGCGCTCGCGTTTTTGCGTGCGGGTTGCGAGTTTGTCGGTGAGGAATGTGGGGTTGTGGTGGGGGTGTGTAAACTGTTAAATGTATCATGGCCATGCACCGAAAGTTTGGTGTGGATGGTGCATTGCGGTGTGTTAAAATAGATGTTTCCCTTTTTACACTGGCGTTATATCCCGAGGGGTACGTACCTACATACCATACGACTTGAACTGGTGATTTAATCTCTTGTTATGTAGCTGTCTCGCCACAATCTTGTTAGTCTTCTCCACCACCAACTATTGTCGCTCTTTAATCCGCCAAAATGACAACCCTAAATGTCATCGATATCCCTCAACATCACCCGCAAAGTCTGGCTTCTTCGCCAACGACGGGGTATACACCTGTATCTCCAATATCGGTAGATAGCAGGTTCCCACCACAGAGACAGTTTGGTCTATTAGAGCCCGGAGTCACAGAGTCACAAGTAGGCATTCTTGCCGGGACAACTCCACCATCCGCAGGATCTCCCGGAAATGGAGAGAAAGAGACGTCAGGTCCACCAGATGGAGGTCTTACAGCTTGGTTACAAGTTCTAGCGGCTTGGTGTATCTACTTCAATACATGGGGTAAGTTTGTCGTCCGAGCCATCAACTCCAAAACTAACATGTCCAGGAATCATATCCAGCTTTGGCGCATTCCAAAGCTACTATGCCTCAACTCTCCTTCACAATAACACTGCCTTTTCAATATCCACGATTGGCTCTCTTCAATCTTTCCTTACTGTCTTTCTGGGCTTCATAGCCGGTCCCGTTTTCGACCTTGGATATGCCCGCTATCTCCTGTACGGTGGCTGCTCACTGATTGTCATTGGGGGTGTTTGCCAAGCTTTCTGTACCACGCTTTGGCAACTCTTGCTTGCCGAGTCTGTTTGCGTAGGCCTTGGAGCAGGCTGTTTAGCAGTCCTCAGTGTGGCGATTCCGGCTAATTGGTTCTCTAAGAAGCTGCCACTTGCTAATGGCATTGCAGCTTCTGGAAGCGGTGTAGGCGGGTAAGTAACTTTGTTCACATCATATATACCACAACTAACAAACATAGTTTAATAATGCCCGCCCTCTTCCGTGCTGTCCAACCGAAACTTGGGTTCCGCTCTACCACCTTGATAATCGCCGGTATTGAAGCCGCCTTACTTATCCTAACAGTCTGTATTATCGCCATTCCCCCGAAACCCGTCCGTCGCCGTGCCTTTATCGACACATCCGCCTTCACAGATTGGCCTTACTTATTGTTCATTGCTGGCTGCTTCATGGTCTTTCTCGGCATGTACACGCCCTTCACCTACGTGCAAACCTTCGCTAATGACGCGGGTATTTCGGGTGACTCTGTGGGAAAGTACCTCTTGTCAATTCTAAACGGCGCAAGTATCTTGGGGAGAATTGTGCCCATGTTATTCACACATTTGATTGGGCCCATGAATGTGCAATTTTCATTCACCCTGCTCCTGAGTCTATCTGCATTCACCCTTATTGCCGTGCAGAGTTTGTCCGGGTTAATGGTTGTTGTCATTATCTATGGGTTCGCATCAGGAACGTTCTTTGCCCTGCAGCCAACAATCTTTACCCGGTTGACAGCTGATAAGCGATTCCTCGGTACCCGCTTTGGCATGGCTTTTTCTGTCATGTCGTTTGCCTTGCTATTTGGTCCGCCTATTTCCGGCGCCTTGATTAGAGCTCAAGGCTATGAAGCCGCCTGGGTATGGACTGGTGGAGTTGTCTTTGCAGGAGCCGGGTTGGTTCTTGCATCGAGAGTAGCTCATTCGGGGTGGAAAGGCGCGAATGTTTAAATCAGAATAGACGGCGTTTGGGTTTGTTCTTTTCATATTGATTAAATTGATAGTACAGTATATTGACAAAACAGAGTGGTATTAAATTCATACAAAAACAAAGGAAATTAGCGTTGCGCAACAGAGATGGCAAATAGATCATCCACGTATGTCCGCACGTCACCTAGCTTATCACCACCAGAAATTACAGTCTTGTTACCAGCACCAGACACGCCTCCATGTTGCATATTCTTCATTTCAATGCCCATGGACCCCGTAGCAGTAAACTCCTCCCGGACATCAGGCAAAGTTGCCTCTCCGATCAACGGAATCCCAGGGACATGTTCCAGGCCACTTGGGCTAGTGGGGATATAATCCTTCTCATTAACCACCTCCTCGCCAACCTGTACCACGATCTCTTGGGACACCATGATACCACCGAGGCCAGTGCTGTGTGTGACTTCCTCGAGACCGGAAGACTCCGGACCAGGCCAGAGTTTAAGTGTTGATGAAGTCCGGTTGGTATGGTGAGAGGCCGTTCTATACAGAGACGTCGGGATGGGGTTTCCGTCAGCGTCGGTTTTGGGTGAGTTATTGGATTTACTCTTGCCGAAGAAGTTCCGACGTCCGGATTTATCCTTTTGTACGGGGGTGACGGGTAACGCGGCGGCGGCATTGACTACCGGGGCGATGTCACGGTGGACGGAACGGGAGAAAGAAAGGTGATAGGGGGATCCGGGGAACATGAGTTGATGTAACTTGAAGAAATTCAACGCAATGAATTCCACGTCAATGTCGTTGGAGACGGTTTGTTGGTAATGGATTGGAACCACGGTACGCAGACAAATCATCTGGCAAACAGGACGAGGTCCGGAAACCGTAGCTGAAGCACCTTTCTCTGCACTAGAAATGTCCCCTGCGGCAGAGGCTGTTCCGGGGAGGGGAGGCGCACAGGGGATTTCGGCGGGCCGGGCAATCAGCATGGCTTCGTCGAAGATAGCGGGGTCGACTTGGCGACGGAGGTTATTTAACGCGTCGATGAGAGCGGTGGAGAGACTCTTTTCCTTTGGTGATAGTTTGGCCGTGGCGTTTTCTAACATGCGGAGCATGGCTTTGGTTGTCATCCGGTCGAAGCGGGCGAGGAAGTTGATGTGACCGGGTTCTAACCGGTCAAAGGGGAGGATAGTGCTAGGGAGCATGTTCCGGGCGGTTTTCCGAACGAGGACTTCGAAGCCTTGGGTTTGCATGCGGGCGCGAATCCCAAAGAAGCCCAGGTGCACACCGGGGAGAAGCGTGTCATTCGACTGTTGACCATATTTCGACATGTCTCGGATCGCACGGTCGATTTCCCCGGCTTTGATACGCAGGGAAGACGCGATGATAGAGGAAACGTGGTGGGGCTCGGCGAAACGGAAACCGGCGGCAGCTAACTCGGCGGCTTCACGGTCAGTGGAAACGGTCCGGGTGAGGAACATGAGGGATCCGTGGTCGGGGGAACGACGGTGTCCTTTTTCTTCATCGGGGATGGCACGGTTACGACGGAGTGCGGAAGTGGTGGTACCAGTGACGATGATGTTGTCCCAGAGGACGCCCATGCTTGTGAGTGGTTGTTTGAGGGTCTCAGCGAGGGAGTTGGCGGCTACGGTGAAGAGTTCTTTGAAGATGATGTCGTACCGTTCAAGGACCTCGGCGTGGGAATCTACCAGACGGAGTTCTCCGTCGATAGTATCGTAGGTGTGGGGAGGGATGGATTGGAGATGGGCTTGGGTGTTCCGGACTAGTGGGGCGAGAACAGGCCAGTTCCGGGAGGCTTGGAACATCCAGAGGAAGAGGGGGTGAGCTTCCGAGAGCATATCGGAGGAAGACCGTTCGGGGAAGGAGTCGGTGATGGTTTCAATGGGGAGAAGACCCTCAGGGGTGACTAGTAAACGGCCACGGGTGTCAAAAATCGCAGAGGCGAGAGTCACCTGCTTTGCCTTGGTGGCATACCGACGGACCATACGGGCAGTGTAAATTGTTGACGCAGCAATGATAAGGCAAGCGCCAACACTAAGACAAATGATCATGATGGCGGTAACGTTACGAGAGAACGTGTTGGTCATACTGTTCAACTTGACCAAACGATACTCTGTCCCTGTAGAAGCAATCCAATGCATTCCCGAGACAGCCCCGGCAAGTATAACAGCCGAAGCAATTCTCTTCCACCACGACTGTGTCCAAGCCGCGCGGAAAACAAAGAACGTCGCAAGAGCAACGTTACTAGCCACCACGGCGATAATAGCCGAACCAACAACATTGGCAACTTTATACTCGCAGGAATAGTTACTAATGGAGCTGTTTCCAAGATAATGCATTCCGCAGACGGCTGCACCGGCGAGAGACCCGCCGATTACGACACGCCACCAGGAGACCATGTTGTTGGACCCGGCGGATACGAAGGCGGGGAGAAGGACGAGAATGGGGACGAAGAAGGATACGGCGGTGAAGCCGGGGGAGT
Organism: Huntiella bhutanensis; assembly: GCA_002018275.1. Lineage (NCBI taxonomy): Eukaryota > Fungi > Ascomycota > Sordariomycetes > Microascales > Ceratocystidaceae > Huntiella > Huntiella bhutanensis. The sequence goes on from MJMS01000158.1 coordinate 4,605, forward strand.
AGGCGATTTGAAGTTCGCGTTCATTGTTGTGGACTTGGATTGCGCGGTTGCCGAGGTAGTGCTGAGGGTGTTAGTTGGACTCTTGAAGGAAGGAGCTTGGGAACTTACCATGGCCCAAATTGAGATGCCACCCATTGTTACGGCAGCGCTTATTAATAGTAGACTATATCATATCATGTTAGTCTAAACCTCTTGAACCATATTCTCATGAATCCTAGACTCACTGGTTACTTAACCCCTTTGGGGATGTCCGTCTGTTAATCAACTCCAAGGTAGACATGGCCCCAATGAAACTGACACAATAACTCAACGCCACCAAACCTGCATTAAACGTCCTCGGGACGATCTCCCCTTCCCACGTCGCCAGGAGTTCATCCGATGAAGCCATGACTGCAAGACAAGGCAAGGAACAACGCCAACGCCGAATATCAACAAAGAAGGGCACCGCTCTAAGCACGGAAATAGAAAGCTCAGGTAGATCAGTTACCAAGGGATATACAAAAAGACTCGAGCAGGAAGCAAAACCCGTCCGGAGCTGAACAGCATAGCGAGGTGGATGATGGACCTCTTCTTATAACACCAGGGCACAGATGTATGGCATGGAAACTGGACATCTTGATCAGGTTAGACCCGTTTGATATTCCATGGCTCGGCGAGGCACATTTCCGGAAGGGCAAAGGAATCCCCCAAGAAGACCCCCCGGACGCCCGACTAACAAGCGGAATAGTAACAAAGCATGGCTTCACAACAGGGCTTGCCTGGCGAGGTCCATAGGGATATTAACTAGACTGCACACACGGGTCTAGGCCTTTTCGTCGACGATTGGCTGAAAAAAAGGGAGCTGATACCTCTGTGACGGGATGTGACGAGACTGTGAATATGAATTATGAGCCTGTTTTGGGAAGTATCGTTGCTTTTTGGAGGGTTTTTGTTGCACGGACGGCGAGGATACCGGAGGTTTACTTGGTTGGCTTGGGAGAACTGGACTGTGCGATTTTGACGAAGTTTGGGGGTTCAGCTGCGATTTATGTTACCTTTTGCGGAGTCGAGTTAGTACATACATAGTGACGAGGATCCATTTCGTCTCCCTTTTTTGTGGGAGTATAGGGATGATAAGGGCCAGTTTGTTCTGAGCTATTTGGAAGACTTTGTTTGGCGATGTAGAAAGGGCCAAGTTCTGATGTGTATCAAGAGAAGTCAAATCTTTAGTGAGTCTTGCTCCATGTACTTTCATGGACTGATGGACTAAAATGGTCTAAGAATCAATCCATCGGAAACCAGCCATGATAGAGCCCATGCTAGTGCGCTATGACCTTCATAAGCCAAAAAACCGAGTCTCTTCCAAATACAACATTAGCCCGACATTGATGTCATTGTGTGTGTCTGGTACGGTACGGTGCCTGTTCATACCCATACCTCGCTTGTCTCTGACCCTTCATCCACCAGTTCGCTGCACCAGCGATCATGCTTTGACAAAAAACCAGGGTCCTTCAACGCCAACATGTCTCGGTGCAAGCCGGACTTGGTGACGATCGACGGTCTTTGACTTTGTGCGGGTTTATCCTCCTTCTTAGCATGCTTCTTCCCCCGGAATTATCCTCTCTTCATGACTCCGCCACGCGTTTTGACTCTCCCTCATTACATACCCAGAATAAGCTAGCCATCTCCAAAGCGCACCACTAGCTTAAAGCTTCTATCGAGCTCAATGCTCACCGACCCGCTCACCGGCCTCTCCGCTTGTCAGTGGATTATATCATCCGAAACATCATACACTAGCGGGCTCTTTGCATCGTGCTTGATGGACTTGCCACAAGGCCATAGCGGAGACTAACCCGTCTTGCATTCATTAGTAGGCCCTCAAAGTCACGGGCGGTCGTCTTCTCGTTTTAACGCTTGGTGCATGGTCTCGTGAAGATTCTCACAGCGGAATCCCAGTATTATCCCAATATACATGTGGTGATAGCGTGGGATATACCGGGCCCGTCCGCCGTTTATCTGTATCGATACATATCGAGAGGAACAATTCATGCATATCTCCTTGTCATGCTGTCAGCTCTCATCGCACAGAACACTATTCCTTCACCACATGGCCGATTTCTTCTTCACACTATTGAACGTCCCAGCGCATTCCAGAACCCCGCTATCCCGGATATCGTTGCCTAATCTAGTTGCATGATTGGCGAAAAACGGGGTAAATTGATTTCATCCCATTCATCAATTTGGAAGGGTTAGGGTACACACAAAGACAAAGAGAGCTGGTAAAGTGGGTTGCACAACAGGGGTTCATTTGATTTGTTTTCTTCAGTCATGTGTGCTTATAACACGGAAAATACCGCGGGTGAGCAATAAGACAAAATACTCGGAGATGAAGAAGAATAGAAAGTTCAGCTGGCCGAGGGACGAGGTTTGGAGATATGTGGCGCGGAAATACAGCGATATCACAAATACTTTGTTTTGCCGTGCAACATAAGTGAATATCCCTGTATGTCAAGATAAGATATCGGAAAATCATCGGGAGATGACCCACCCCACTTTGTCTGCGTCTACAAAATGAAAAAAATATCGTCAGCTGGTATGAAATTAGTTTCCTTCTTTAACCAACTCACCCATTGGGAATCTCTAAACTTGGAGTTCCTAGGGTGGGAAAATCCATATGGTAAGTTTTGATAATACACAAACACCGTGAAAAGATGAACTTCCATGCAAACCCAGCTCACTCAGACACACAAAGTGTGGTTGCTGATAACGCATATTATCTACATTCTGATCACATCCCCTTTCTAAGAATTGTTAGTTTCCGTGTTTGGGTTCACTTTGCTGACTTTATTAGATGTTTTAGATTCTATTTGTAGTGTTGGTTATTATAGTTAATTATATGCATTATGTCTGTGTCTACTTTTTCCGTATGTTCTTTGGTTTCCGCTTTTTGAATGTGATTGCCGGTTCCGTTGGTTCCGTTTGTGTCGAGTCGGGGTCGTCTTTGATAACCGGTGGGATGTCCTCTTCTTGTTTTATCACCGGCTCATCCTCTTCTTTCTTGACGGAGATAGTGGTGTCCTCTTCCTGTTTCACCGTGGTATCCTCTTCAACATCCTCTTCCTTCTTGAGTTTCCCAAAAGACATCTTGAAGCCCTCGCCTAGCTTCTCAGGTGCTTCTTCCTCCTTGACAGTCTTCATCTTGATACCCCCAGCCAACAATGCTTCCAAACCATCATCATCACCATTACCCTCTTCCAAAGCCACTTTTGAATCTCGTCCCCACGTCCTCGGCTTCTTAAACAACCCCCTAACAGCCTCTTCCTCCTCCTTTTCTTCCTCCGTGACCTCCCTTTTCCGGACCCCGACAACCCTAGCTTCCTTCTTTCCTTCTTCAGTCTTATTCTCAATCACCCTCGTTGATGTAACTGTCCACTCTCCAGCCATCGCCATCCCACTTCTAACTTCCTCGGGCATCGCAACACCCATAGCCGCAAGTTGTTCGCGTTGTCGTTTTCTGTCATCCTCTAGATTCAAAGGTTTCTTAGGCGCAGACGAACTACCCGGATTATGTGATACCACGCCATTTAACCGGTCGATTTCCCTTTGAGCGCGGTCCTTTTCGCGTTGTTCTTGGTCATGATTCCGGTGGAGATCGCGCAAAAACCGTTTAAGAGCGCCCTGATGTTTCCCTGTTTTCTCGTGATTTGCTCGCTCAAGAGGCGTGTCGCGAACAAACACGTTGCAATACTTGCATGAGTATTTCGGGGTGGATTTCCAATACTCCGACATGATGAATCCCCAAACAAAAAAAAAGAAAATGTTTAAATGTAAAACTATCTTGTACTCTGAACTTCATAGCTCATCGCATTTGACATGTCGTTGAACTTTATTTTTACCCACGATTTACCCGGCGCAGTTGCCTTTTGCTCCCCTGGGACACGCTTCCCAAATCAGCAAATCTAAACGGATAAATGCCAACCAGGCGATCCCAAGTGCAAGGTTTCTTTGGACGCGACAGAGCCTGCATATTTACACACATGCGTCGTAAATACACAAGATAAATCTCCAGCCGTAACATCTTCAACCCACACATCTGACGTATGTAAATAGCCCATTCTGACTGTGGCAATTCCCCTGTTCGTCTTAACCCGTAATCTGTATCCCGTTTCTTCCTGAGTCGTGGCTGACGTCAATTTTATACGCTAAGATTCCTACAATACCTTTATCTCCAATTTGAATTCAAGACTGCTCCCAATTAATATCCCATCGCCGACAATTTTCTGCCAACGAGTCCCCCATTCGATTCGCATATACACCTACGTCATATTTAGCCATGCACATTATCAAGCCGTCATGGCTCAGCCACTGCGGTATGTCGCTATACTTTTTGCTCGGTAAACCCCCGCTAACCCGTCTGTCTGCGCAGGTGAACAAAAGGATTTCGAGGTATACTCCTGTCACGTCTCTCCCGATGGCAAGCGTCTTGCGACCGCCGGAGGCGATGGCCACGTCCGTATCTGGAGCACCGAGTCGATCTATAATGCCCACGACCCTTCGTATAACAAGCCGCGACAGCTTTGCCACATGAGCCATCACCTTGGGACCATCCATTCAGTGCGCTTTTCGCCCAATGGCAAGTATCTTGCTTCAGGCGCTGATGATAAGATTATTTGCATTTATCATCTTGATAAGTCGGCACCGAGTGTTGTTTTTGGTTCGTCGGAGCCACCGCCCGTGGAGAACTGGAAGACCTACCGAAGATTGATCGGCCACGACAACGATATTCAAGATCTGGCCTGGTCTGCAGACTCGTCTATATTGGTGTCTGTCGGTTTAGATTCCAAGATCGTTATTTGGTCCGGACACACCTTTGAGAAGCTCAAGACTATCTCCTCACACACATCCCATGTTAAAGGTATCTGCTTCGACCCAGCGAACAAGTTCTTTGCTACCGCCTCGGATGACCGTACTATCAAAATCTACCGCTTCACATCTCCTGCACCAAACGCCACACAGCACGACATGGTCAACAACTTTGTCCTAGAAAGTACCATCAGTACCCCCTTTAAGAGTTCACCACTGACGACATACTTCCGACGGTGCTCTTGGTCCCCTGACGGTAACCACATCTCGGCTTCCAACGCCGTGAATGGTCCAGTCAGCTCAGTAGTCATCATTGACCGTAACTCATGGTCTAGTGACATCCACTTGATCGGTCATGAAGCTCCTTCTGAGGTGTGCATGTTTTCCCCACGTCTCTTCTATAATGAGGATCCAGCAAACAATCCACAAAACAATGGCTTGGTTACAGTTATTGCCTCGGCGGGCCAGGATAAGACGTTGACGATTTGGAACACCAACAACTCGAGACCAGTGGTCATTCTACAGGATATTACGGGTAAATCTATTGTAGATTTGTCATGGACTCCAGATGGCCAGACCATTTTTGCAGCTAGTTTGGATGGTAGTGTTGTTGGGTTCCAGTTTGATTCAGGAGAACTCGGCTGGGTTGCTACAGAGGAGGAAAATGACAAGGCTCTGCACAAGTTTGGTGTGTCCCGGAAAGGCATGGGTATTTCAGAGGATGTCGATGGGCTCAAGTTAGAAAATAAGAGCAAAGAAGATGAATCCCGGGCGGCACAAAGTCGTATGGGTGCTCTTATGGGTGACGGAGAGGGAGCGCCAGAGAGAGCGGTATCTGTGCCAGTGAACGGAACCAAGAGTACCAATGGCACGGGTTCAAAAACAACGTCCAATGGTACACCCGACCCAACGACTAAAGAAAAGGAAAAGGAGAAAGAATCCCCAGCACCAACGGCTGAACAGGAAACCGCGGAAAAAGCCAGTGCGCGGATCAACGAGCTTAAATCCCGGGTAACGATAGGTAAAGACGGAAAGAAGCGAGTTGCGCCTATGTTGGTTTCGGCCCCAGGAGCCGGTACTTCGTCTCTCCCACAAGCACAACTTGTTGGCCCGACCACTACCAAGATGACTCAGAATGATGCGCCAGCGTCTGTCATTGACATTTCAAAGCCACATGATGGGTTACCCAAGGGTGGTTTGGTATCGTTGATCATCGGAAATAAGCGCAAAGCGGCTGTTGCAGAGATTGACGGGGGAGAAGACGGGGAGGGTGTCATTGCCCCGAGAATGGCAGTTCCGGGTCATGTTCCAGTTGTTTCTACTGCAGCTGATGGGACGACTGACTTGGTACAGGCTACGGAGCCGATCAATGGAATCATGCCTGTGCCAGATTACCTCAGAGCTGCTACTATTAGCCCAGCGGTATCATATTCACAGTTGCGATTGGCGGTTCCAAAGGTGCGTTCTCTTATCTTACGGCCACTAGAAAAGGGGATCTTGCTTGGAGAAAGCACATTAGAAGATGCTTCCAAGCTAGGTGAGAATATCTTGCTTGAGGCCAAAAACCCCACAAACCCACGTGAGCCATCGCACATCACGGCTTCAAAACGCGGTGCTCTTGTCTGGGAAGACTTTTTACCACGTGCTGTCCTCCTAGTCACAGGTAACCGTAACTTTTGGGCGGGCGCTTGTGAAGACGGCAGTGTACATGTATGGTCACCGGCAGGTCGGCGGTTGTTGGCTCCTATAGTTTTGGAGTCGCAGCCTGTGATTTTGGAGTGCCGGGATTACTGGATGTTGTGTATCACGACTGTGGGGCTCTGCTATGTGTGGGATATCAGATTGCAGAGTTCACCGCATCCGCCGGTTTCTGTTGGTCCTGTGTTGGATATTGCGTCGACGAGTCTGTCGACTCATGGATTTGTTTCTGCGTCGGGGATTACGTCGGCTCATTTGAACTCGACTGGGTATGTGATTGTTACTTTGTCAAACGGTGATGGGTACTACTACTCCCGTGACATGTACTGCTGGCAACGACTGAGTGAGTCCTGGTGGGCTGTCGGGTCGCAGTACTGGAATAGTAATGATTCGTCTATTTCAGCACTGCAGAGTACGGCTGTCGGACCTCGCAACGGAGAAACAGATGCAAAGAAAAGTCAAGTGGCGGTGTCTTCGGGCATTATCCCATTCCTTGAGAGACATACCACTACGGAGTTTCTCATCAAGGGTCGCGCTTATAACCTCCAGCGTATTGTCAAGCTCGTCATGGCGAAGGATGGCTTTGAAAACTTTGAATCCAGCGTCAGCATTGCGCATTTAGAAACGCGAATTGCGGGCTCATTGGCCCTTGACGCACAGGATGAATTCCGGTTATACCTCTTTATGTACGCCAAGCGCATCGGAGCGGAAGCTCACAAGGGGAAGGTTGAGGAACTCCTCAATTGTCTTGTTGGCGGTGTACTGCGACAGACTGCCGCGTCCGAAGCCCCCGCTAAGGGCTGGTTCACCACTGACGGCCCGATTTGCGGATGGGATAGAATGGAGTTACTTAAGGGGGTAGTTATGATTTTGGGCAAGTTTAGAGAGGTACAGAGATTGACAGTGCAGTATGCCAAGTTGTTGGATCTTACGGGGGCCGATGATAATGAAGACGACATTATGGAGGTCGATGGACAGAGATGACCAATGGTCTAGACATTTTTTATTGTAGAATTTTGGACTTTATGCACAATTGGGACTTTGATTTTCCCTTTTTTTTCACACACAATCTAGATTGGCCGATTTAGTTGACGTATGTACATACATACATACATCATGACGTGTAAGAAACGTGATTTGCAACCAAAAGCTCGGGCATCTCCAAGTTTCATCGCCCATTTCTCCAACCAACCACATCCACGGCAGTTACGTCGCATCCTAGCGGTTGTCTCTCCCTCATCCTCATCCACTTTCCTTGTTCTGTCCCACATGAATAAAACCATGACAGCTACATACACACATCCATGCCAGCGGCTAAGCACGCAGGAGGACTCCAAAAATAAACCAGTAATCGGGCAAATAAAGGAAGGAGTCCCTGACAGATGAAGTCGTGAAATTTGAAATACCACCAACTTACAACGCGCCTTCAACTCAAATAGACGTTTTCTCAATACACACGTCCATCGGGCTCGTTTGCGTTTCACGGAGGAGCACCCCGTCGGGGAACTCAAGGAGGGGCATCCTCTTTCCGTTTTTGACCCCTGTCTACGCGGGTGGTTACTGCGTTGACGATGAGCGGCCTCCGCCTAAATATTTCTTTGACCAAGATATTCTTATTCAGAAACCATGGGGACTTGATTGAGTTCTTGGAGTCCTATTTTTTTTTTATAACTTTTGTATTTCAATTGTGTTGAAGCTGGTCTTCGGATTGATTGATTATTCGGGTTGGATTGTTTTTCATCTTTTTGTCTGGCCCTGTTTATTATCTTCTTAAAATGCATCTTGATCGCGCCTCTACGGTGCGGAGGAACCCGCCACAAGCGGCTGTTATATCCTCGGTATTTCTCCCGACTATTTGATGAAGATTCACACTAACATCATCCGTCCAGCTTGTTCTTCAACAGTCTGCTTTCGCCTTAGTAAGTCTTTCAGTCATCCTTGAAAGCCTATAAACTAACAAGCTCAGTTAACTCATTACTCCCGTACCATCCCCTCGACGCATCGATATCTCCCATCCACAGCTATATTGCTCGCCGAAATCATAAAACTAGCAGTCTCATTGACATTCTCACTTTGGGAAGTCTCTCGTACTCTCGCCCCATCAACGCCCGCAACTACAATCTTTGAACAAATCTACCGCGCAGTCTTCGCCCAAAACGCCTGGAAATTCGTCTTTCCCACTCTCTTATATACCGCCCATAACTTCCTCCAATATGTCGCCCTCGGAAACCTCGACCCCGTTCACTACCAAGTTCTCTACGAAGTCAAGGTTCGTCTCAATCACTATCACGCCCTCCAATTATATATAACCCTAACCCTGGAATATAGATGATCATTGCAGCTGTGTTCGGGGCAGTCTTGTTACGTCGGTCAATAACGTTGAGAAGGTTCCTTGCATTGACGGCACTTGCTGTTGGAGCGACTCTTGTGACAGCACCGTTACATGCGAGTCCACAGGGGGCGGCATTACTATTCCAGAAGACGTCGGATCATTGGTTTCCCCGGTCAGTGCATGAACTGGGCCAGTTAGCCAATGGTGCGGGATCTGCCTCGCGAGAGTTAACCAGGAGATCGGCTACGTATGAAGGGATTATTGATGATGACTTGGATTTACCCGTTTTGATGAATCCATCTATCGGCATTCTGGCGGTTCTCACGGCGGCTATTTTAGCTGGGTTGGCGGCTGTTTCTTTGGAACAGGTTGTAAGGGAATCTCCTTCGCATACTTCCGTGTGGACTCGGAATATCCAGTTGTCTCTATTCTCCCTGATTCCCGTCTTTTTCCTTGGTATCCTGTACAACGACGGCCAAACGATCATCAAAAACGGCTTCTTTTCCGGTTACAACGCCTTGGTATGGTCTGTAATCGTTCTTCATGCCACCGGTGGTCTTCTATTATCCTTCACCCTCGGACAACCCGACTCGCCATCTCCTTCACAAAAGTTCACCATCCCCACCGCCCCTGCCACGGCCGCTACTTTACTTCTCACCTTCATCCTGTCAATAAGCTTCCTTGATCTCCGTCCTACAAAGATGCTTGTTGGTGGATCTGCCCTGGTGCTAGCCGCCACATGGGCATATCACGCCGGCGAAACTCCTGCGCGTCGCCCACCGCCAATCCGTGTCGCTAGTCTCGAAAAGATGATTGTGGACCGGTTGCAAACGCCTACTATTGGAGGGAACTTGACTGTGAATCCCATGGACTTGGCGGGTGCGGCGTTGAGTACGTCTAGACCTGCTTCGCCTATGGTTGGCCGGAGAGGTTTTGAAGAACATGGCGGCGATTAGAGATATGGTGGTGAGTGGTGGGATTTTGATGATTATGGAGAGGAGGATTATTTATATTGAGATTTAGAAATAGAGAAGAACATTTAAATTTACCGACTTTTTCGTATTTCAATGGATATAAAGATATGGGGATACAACAAAAACTACAAGGTTCAATAAAACAAGACAACCCACAGAAAACCCAGAAAAGAAAATCATAAAACCATTTCGATTCTTCTCTTACATGATAACCTCATTCGACACATCACGCTTGAGGTCCTTGTACGGCAAGCAGACACAGTTCTGCACCCGCACCTCATCAGCGACACCACAGTCCTTGCCCAGGATAGTAATAGCCTGCACTTTGACACCGTTCTTGATAATCTGAGTCTGGTGCGAGTTAGCAGCCACGGGAGTACCCTCAACACGAGCCCAGGCACCGACGCGGGAGCCCCAACCGATAATGGAGCTGAGAACGCAGGCGTCGTGCTTGATCTCGGCGTCCTCGAGGACAATGGAGTCCTTGATACGGGCACCGGCGCCGACGACGGCACGGGGACCAATGGAGACGTTGGGACCAAGCTTGGCGGTGGGGTCAACCTCGGCGGTGGGGTGGATGAACACGGGGGCAATGATGTTGGCGCCGGAGGCGAGTTCGGGGTCCTTGGCGGCAAGAGCCTTTTGGAGGTAGAGAGCGTTGGCGGGGACAGCGGAGCCGGCAGTCTTGATTTGGCGCCAGAAGTCGGTGGTCTCGTACACGTAGAATTGCTTGGAGTCAGCAAGATCGGAGATGATGTCCTGCTCCAGACGAACAATCTTCTGGGGCTCGTCGTCGTCGGCTTGCACGGTGAAGTGGGTCTCGAGGTTCTCGGACGAGGGGTACGAAACGAGACGGGGACGGTCGGTGCGACGCTTGATGGCGGTGCGGATACTGGGGAAGATAGCCTCGGTGGCGAACAGGTACACACCACAGTTGATCAGGTCGGAAATGTGGCCTTCGGGCTTCTCAACGTAGTGGAGAACACGACGGGTGTGGGCATCGGAAACGATGCAGCCGAATTCGGTGGCAACGTCGGCGTTAATACGGGTACCGAGAATCACGGCCTCGGCGTCCTTGTCGCTGAACAGCTTGAGCATGTCCGTCAGAGGGAAGGAGCAGCAGACGTCAGCGTTGAGAACGAAGAGCTTGTCGGGGTTGCCCTTGAGGATGGCATCACGGAAGTGGTAGAGACCACCAGCGGTGCCGAGAGCCTCGTACTCGCGAAGGTACTTGATGTTGAGGGTGGGGAACTCCTTGCGCGAGTCCTTGATGAAGTCGGCGAAGACGTTCTCCTCGTAGTAGCCGATGATGTAGACGTCTTGGATCTGCTTGTTGGGGACCTCGGCGATGGACTTGACGCAGTGCCAGATGATGGGGTGGCCGGCAACGTCGAAGAGAGGCTTGGGAACGTCGAGAGAGAGGGGACGGAAACGAGTACCGCGAGAAGGACCACCGACCTGGTGATGAAGGGTTAGCGAAGTCCGGGGTTGCGATTTTGACATGCGTTAGGTTAAACATGATATGGGTGGCTTGGGTGACTGGTTCACGATGCATATACCCGTGTATCTCAGCTTTGATCCCTGTTCTGGAACCAAGAATGACATGAACAAGCCACTGTCTGCCGGTCATCCAATGCAGCCAACCATTCAACGAGATGAAAAAGACAAGAAACATACCAAGATGACAGCCTTGGTGACGCCCTCAGTGGGCTTGGGGCCGCGGAAGGGAACCTGAAGAGACATAATTACAGAAGGGTATTTTGATAAATTGCAAAAGAGGGATAAAAGAAAACAGAAAAGGAAGATTGCGAAAAGAGAAAAAAGAATGGAAAAAGATTTATACCAAGAACAAGCAATAGAAGCGCAATAAAAAAAAGATCAAGCCAGATGGCGGGATGGGCGGGGTTCAATTACCTGGGTAAAAAGGAGGAAGGGGCCACCAAGCTATGCGTGTATGAAGATAGGTAGTACGTCGTCGTGCGTGCTTCTTTTGGGATTGGATTGGCGCGGACAGAGGGAAGGAAGGAATTGTGTGTAGAAAGCTAGGGAAGGGACTGACGGAGCGGAGGAGAGAAAAGCGGGGAGGTGTGTATGGTTTGACAGATCGCGGGTCGGCAATGAGTCCGACTAGAAGTCTTTGAGCAACGTATGCATGCATGTACTGACCGCGGGGTATCTACGTACGGGGCGGATGGGCGGCCGTATAGCTCCGTCTGTGGGTATTCTGTTTACGGGGTCCTCTGCATAAAAGCGACGTTTCGGGCTCATTTACAGATATATAGGCGCTGACGCAAACACTGGTGAGCTCCTAGCCTGGACGAAATACCTGTCTCCTCCAGAAACGGCGCCTGTGGATGGTGGGATTAATGCACGTGCCATGGAGGGGCAAGCTGGGAGGATCCAGGGGTTCGACGAGGCGTTAGTTGAAAGCTGGCGAGCTTAAAAGTGGGGATGGGATATGGTGATTAGGGTTGATGGCTTCTAGAAGGTGGGATAGGGTTGGACCCTGGGAGACGGTGGTGAGTGAGGTTGGAGGTGTGTATGAGGAAGTTGCGAGATTCAATTTGGATAGCTGTGAAACCGTAGATAGTTATACATTGTCGTGGTGAATGTACATAGTTGAGACGCCTTGTGAATGGCTGAATGGTGATTGTCAAGGAGATGCATGTGGTATAAGCACAATCAGGCAGCAATGCTAGGTCCAGGGTGTATCCTTTGTATGCACAATTAGATATAAAAGTAAACAATGTTTGTACATAGTTTGGCAACTAACACCAATGTAGCACAACCATCCATAGGAAACTTTTCCATCAAAAGGGAATTCAGTCATCATTCTAATTCTCACACCATCTTTTCACTCTCTCATCTAAAAACCTAACCCCAACCCCAAAAATGGCCGGTCCAAGATCCACCACAAGTCGCGGTTCCCGCCGAACAACCATCAAAAAAGAAGAAAGCGACTCTGACGTCCAAGAAATCGAAAGTCCTATTCCTCCACCCGCAAGTATCACCGGTCGTTCATTGGTCTCTCGAACTAGCGGTGTAACATCAACTGTCGCCGATACCTACGGAGAACGTATCCGATCCATAGCGCGTAAGTTAGACGATCCTTCACGATAGCTAGACTAACTCGTTCAAGCAACTCCTTCTGATGTGAATGATATCCCGATTTTGACTGAGATTCGTCAGCGGCAGTATCCGGTGGAGCCTCGTGAAGATGAAGAGGACATGTTTGAACATACCTCCTTTGCCAATATGGGGAAAAGGTTGAAAGCCTATAATGACACCCTTGCCCTTCTTCATGAACTTGGTGTTCAGCACGAATTGCAACTTCCTGAGCTTGTATTGGTAGGTGATCAGTCAACGGGGAAAAGTTCCTTGATGTCGGGACTGGCGGGGATTAATTTGCCAAGGTCGGGGGGTGTATGTACCCGGTGTGTCATCCATATCCATTCATCACGGTCTCTTTCCGTATCTTGTAGGGTGTCGTTGAGACTCAAGTATGATTACTTCGTGCCAAGACGTCCAATCATGCCACACGACGTTACCTCGGAAGACCCGTTTCCACCGTGGAAGCCGCAACATGAAATTGTCAAGGAGTTCAAGACAATTGATAAGTTGGAGGATGTAGAGGAGGTTCTTCGCTGGGCACAAATTGCTATTTTGAACCCGGATAAGAGTCATGAGTTGTTCATCCCGGGGTCAGGTCATGTTGCACGGAATATGAGTCTTGCGGAGGCGGCTGAGCAGACTACGACCAAGTTCAGTCCTAATGTTGTGGCTCTTGAGTTGAAGGGACCGGGGTTCACGAATTTGAGTTACTATGATTTACCGGGTGTATTTGTCACCAGTACAGATGAGAACGATATGCATCTGGTCAATGTAGTTGAAAATCTCACAGCGAAGTATATCTCTCACTCCGGAGCAATCATTCTCTGGGCATGCCCTATGAACCAAGACCCCGTCAACTCGACCACTTTCAAGTTAATCCGGCGACATAACGCACAAGGCCGGACTCTAGGTGTGATCACCAAAGCAGATTTAATCCCCGAGGACCCAGAGGCTCATACGCAGTGGTTATCCATGTTACGCGGAGAGAGAAATAATATGAGGACGGGCCATGGCTATTTTGTCACTTCACGACAGAGTAATAAGACATTGGAGGAGCAGAATATATGGGAGGATCACTTCTTTAGAGAGAATTCTGAACGTTGGCCTGAGTCTTTTAATATGTTTGTGGAGAAGACGGGTGTTGAGAGGCTACGGAAGAAGTTGTCTGAGATGTTATCAAAGGCTTTCACCGATAGGTAAGTTCAGATCTGACGTTGCAAGCTGAACAACTTCTAACAACTACTAGTTTACCTGCCATTCGCTCCCAGGTAATGGACCTTTACGATCAAACCAGACATGAACTATCCCGTCTCCCTGAGCTTCCTCAAAACATCGAAATGGAAATTAACCGAAGTCTAAACCAATTCGTCACCAAGACAAAAGCCGGTCTCAACCACCCACATTTCCGCTCGGCATTCCAAAAGACCTGCGAACAGTTTCGCGATTGTCTAAAGGATATGAAACCGCGAGTGATCTTATCAGACCAATCTGATTATCCCGCGGTAATCGATATGCTTGATAGTGACTCTGATTCGGAAGATAGGTCTTCGCGTCCTGCACAGACACCTAGTGGAAGAAAGAGAGGACAGAGAGATTCAGCTATGACTAGTCCGTCGAAGAGACAGAGAGGATCAACTTATGGTCCGGGTTCCTTGGGACCTGGCTCACGAGGACCGACGCCACGACCGGGATCTAGACCGCCTTTTTCGGGACCCACGCCTACACCGGCGCCGGGGCCTGGAACTGGTGGGGACGTTGAAAACCCGTTTTTGGAGTTCACGCAGGCTATGAAGCAGACTATCGCGCAAGTGAGGGATGTAGTTAAGTCGTTTCAACGACCAGGTCAACCGGATCTTGTTGCTCCAGATGTCTATGATCACTATTGTATTCAGGCATCTGAGCAGTGGGATGGTCCGATGTTGGCTATGTTGTCGACTAGTATTGACATGGTTCATGACGTCATTGAGCACTCAGAGGCACAGGCATTAGCTAAGATGCGCAAACGATTGATTTATAAACATGTCTCGGCAATCATGCAAGACCTCGTATCCAAACATGAAGCCGAAACCCGTCAATGGCTCATGAAGCTCTTCCGTCACAACACTACAACCCTCTTCACCATGGCCGACGACGACCTCTCCCGTCTTCGCCAAGAGGAAACCGAAGTCCTAGCACACTTCCGCCACCAACTTCGCTGGCGCGCCTTCAAAGGCGACGCCGAAGGCCCTAGCCGTTCATGGACCGAACTCTCCAATGAAGAACGCACCCGCGATCTGAACACCCGACAAAACCAACTTGCCAAGATTGGAGCAGACCCGTTCCAAAGGGAGGTAGAGGTCTATGCGTATGTTAGGGGCTACTATAGACTGGCGGCTAGCCGGTTTGTGGATGGGGTTTGTTTGGCGGTGAATAACGAGTTAGTTCCGGGGGTTTTGGGCGTTTTGACGGGGGAGTTTCTGGAGAAGGAGTTGCGGAGACGAGTCGGGGGAACTGGAGATAGGGTTTGGGAACAGCTTATGGAAGAGGATGAGGCGACAGCGGTTAGGAGGGAGAAGTTGAAGAGTCAGATGGGGAGATTTGAGACGGCTTTGGTTAGTATTCAGAGGTTGAGGAGTGGTGTCATTGAGGCTATTGATAGTGAGGAGTTGGTGACGGATGTTGCTGTGGATATGGAGGAGTATGATTGTTGTTAGACGGGAAAGGATATAATAGTTTGGGTTAAGGGATAATGGTAGCTTCTGCTCCGTGTGATGGATATCAGCTCTTGCATCTTATCTAGTCTCCGATCTAACATGCACCAATAACACAGTCCAGAGGTTCCACACTTTTGGTCCCGTAGTATACTGGCGTTTCCCAGTCCGGTACTTTCTCACATTTAACCAATCATGTAACGGTTGCGCAGCCAGTGTGATGGACGGGCGACTAAGGTCTGGGGTATATAGTGTTGTCAGATTATACCCTGTCTGGAGGTCCCGGTCAGGGTTTCTGCCTAGCAGATGTTATAACCTTGTGATCACTGATATCATTATAACCAATAACAAAGACCAAAGGATCCATCTTTTTGGCGCAGTGGTACTAGCATGCCTCCCATACTTTGGCAAGTGTCTGCCCCCCCCCCCGACCCTTTCTCGGCTTTTCTCTTATAAAAAAACCCAAAATACAGTCGCTGACTCCATCGAATCTAAACACCTTCATCGGTTGTCCATACGGTAGCATTTGCTGTGATCTGCCTACCTTGGCGCACAGTATTCGACCCCGTATGACATGTTTTGATCAAGAAGTAGGTCTTGAAGTATCCTGTGTACCATTAACGATTATTACGAGGATTTCCCGTCTAAAAAACTGACAGATGACGCAGTGCCCCGCGAGTGAGCATCATAATATTACAATTCAATCGTAATAGCAAGACCAACATTGATTGCTCGTCCCCAGGACCTACCACCACGTCAAATATTGACTATTGGCCCACATAAAAGTCATATCAATTGGAGAATCTCCCACATCATGAAATATAACGGAGACATGTTTGAAGTAACTGCATTCACACAGGGCCGTTATCTTGCGAAGCACACTTGCTTGTCGTTCACGTGCGATGGTAAAGAGGTAAATCTTGTGAGTCCAACGAGATATTAAACCCGTACTGATCAGATGAATAGGAAGGCAGAACCGCCCATGAGCCATTATCTAATGATGGACGGGAATCTTGCACCAACTATAACCGCCGAGTCGTGGGTAAGGTGGCTCAAACTCAAGGATGGTGTTCATCTTGCACAGAAATGATCCTTGGTTTCATGATCGTAAAAGGCTGCAGAGCATGTACCAAGAGTATCGAGGAGAAATTCGACAAGCAACAATCGAAACCCCTGCTTTTCAACGATCTAAATTCGTCCAGATTAATGGACCCGGAAATACGCCGGTTCATGTCTCCACAATATACATTCGGCCAAGATAACTCGTCACCTTGGCCCATACCTGCCATGAATTCGGACCCAAGTGTGATGACACAGCTTGGGCGTTGCCCCGCCTGTCCGATATGTTATGGCTTGACACTTTTTATGTTGGCAATGTTGGATAAACATCATAGAGGTGAACAGAAAACCTTACGACTTCGAGGAGCACAGCCAATGTATCACAGAATGCCTATTAGGGACCTTTTGGGCTGTCATAACTCATTCCCCATAAAGCTCA
Organism: Huntiella bhutanensis; assembly: GCA_002018275.1. Taxonomy (NCBI): domain Eukaryota; kingdom Fungi; phylum Ascomycota; class Sordariomycetes; order Microascales; family Ceratocystidaceae; genus Huntiella; species Huntiella bhutanensis. The sequence goes on from MJMS01000158.1 coordinate 21,750, forward strand.
AATTCAGTTGGGAGGAAAAGGAAACAGAAAGCATTGTGACGCCAAGGAGCTCGGATGACCTCTTTAGACTTTCATTAATCACGAACACTAATGGCCCGGGTCTCGAGTATCGCCAACTTAACCGGTATAATCCTGCACTTCTGCGACAACAGATACACAGCCAGTTTGACAGGTATCCCAAAGCCAGTCTGCAACTACCCGCGAGTAAGACGTCTCTTGGTGATAACTAAACACAAAGCTAACGACCTCGAAAGGATATCCTACCTCATTTCGTGTGATTGATGTCGACCTCCGCTGTATTGTGAAAATTGGAAATAGGCATGTCAAATACGCGGCAATCAGCTACAGATGGGATTCATCAGACCAAAACATGCTTATTCGAGAATCCGAACAGAGGTTTCTTAAGCCAGGCTCTCTATCAACGAAGACCATGTCCCCAACACTTCACGACTGCATGACGTTGGCCAAATATCTCGGGATCCCGTACATTTGGGTTGATCGCTATTGTATAATGCAGGGTGACCCGCTGGAAACACCGGAACAAATCGCCGCCATGGGCGACATTTATGCCAACTCATGGTTGACCATGATGTGTGCCCTCACAAAAGAAATACATTCCGGACTCCCTGGTTATACGCGAGACTTTGATGGATCACTGGAATCGCCGCCACAAGATGGGTGCCCGGGTGCCGCCCAATATACCAATTATCTTCTGTACGCAAGTCGGTCTGTATGGCAAACTCGCGGGTGGACAATGCAGGAGGAGTACTTGTCTCCGCGCAGACTCTACTTTGCTGACGAGGCGGTATTTTGGCATATCAACTGTCCAATGGTTTCTTATCACCATGTCGACTTCAAAGTCGAGGCGGAGTGCTATGTTACATGTACAGCAATGAAGTCTCCATCGGTGCATAGACTTCTTGAGGAATTCTCTCTGCGCAATTTAACTGTGGCCACTGACCGAATCAACGCCATCTCTGGTCTTTTAAAGTTCCTCGAAGTTGAACATGTTCATGGAATTCCCACCCGCAATATCAAACACAACATGTGTTGGTGGTCGCCCATGAAATCTCTGAACCCGAGCGATGATTTCCCCACTTGGTCCTGGGCTCATTTATTTCCACGATTGGCATGGCAGCATAACTACCTTATTGTAGGCTGGGAAAGATGCTTACTTTCACACTCAAAGGCTACCGCAAGAAAGCGAATCAAGTTCATCCGCAAGACTGGAATATCAACAGCACTGTTCAACGAACTATCTGATTGCTAAATCATTATGCGCGCAAAATTGAGGTCTATCCGACGTACTGATGACCTCGTAATCAATGTTCCGGTGAGAGAGGGAAACTCTCTCTCAAGATGCACGGTGATTCCAATGTATCAAGAGGAGGACCAAGTCTTTTACATTGTAATCGAACCGTTGACCCAACCATCGACAAGGAACACGGATCAGGTCATCCACGCCCGACGGATTGGGTGCGCTTTCAGCGAGAATAAATTTGCCCGCTCGTTACATCATCTCAGCAGTATTAGACCCTTTTCTTTGCCAAGATGGAGTACCGGAAAGCGACGGCGCACCAGAGGGTCTTCGATTCGACCGCCATCAAAGATCCTGCTTAACCCGCCCCTGACCCCAAAACAACAGTTCAAAGCTATGCAACCTACTGGTTCCATTCTAGGCAGCAAAGACAGCGACAGAGACGTTACTGATACGCATTCCGCAATACTAGATATACACTTGTCATCCCATACTAGGCCATTGAAGCGGACACTTTCGTCGATATCGAGTGTAAAGGCGCCATCAACTAAACGCAGACGGATCCTTCAGGGCCACCGTGGATCAGAAAAGAAGTGTAACTTGGCCAAGGGTCTCTTCCATCACAGGAAACGGAAACTATTATGCCATTCATTTGCTAGACTCCGTTCTTTCAAAGATAACAGTGCAATGCGAACTATCATTTTGCACTGAGACCAGCTCAAGAGTGTAACGTCGTACTGTCACGGTTTGTTCAACAATATTGGGCAATTATTCCAGGTTTTTAGATCTGAATGGAATCTAAAGCACGGCAGTGACAAACACGCCGGCAGGCCGCTAGTTTATTGTGCGAGATTTCGATAGTTATATGAGCCCTATAATAATACCAGCTGGTGACTGTGGGAGCTACTCAAATCACCAACTCGTAGCCTTCGACTTCCAACTTTCATTTTCATGGAAACAACAATATATGTCACCGGAGCAGGCTAAAAATAAAACTATCAATGTCTATACTGTATAGGCCAACAATTGCCAAATCCAAACTAAGGAAAAAACAAGTCAAGAAGGACATTAACAATGAGACCAAAATGACGACTAACCCGACAAACTCCCAAACTTGCAAAACATGGCACACATCCGCGACGAAACACCCAACAGGTGATGTTTTCACCTTCAGACCAAAACGTCGACCCGTGAACCGCGTGAATGTCAAAGATAATGGTCTTTGCTCCGGGGTTATCTCAATAGCTCCTCCCTGGACAGCCTACCGAATCCCTTCCGCTCAACAGAGCGAGTTACCGTTCAGAATGGTGGAACCAAGGACTGAGGAGGTCCGACCTGTCGTAGAGTGAGAAACGATGCCTCGCTAGAAGTCCAAAAAGACACCTTTCGACACCGTTTGGCAGGTCGCGTGGACCATTCATATCTGTCCGTCATTCCCGAATGGCACCGCTTTGGGAATACCACAGCGGGAGAACCCACGACACCCCCAATCGTTTGAGATACGGGGCAAGGCGTTGTTTATGAGGCTAGTTTGCGGTCCGACTTTGAGTCGCCCATGTAGCCCTGATCCAGCAGGCCGGGCACTCCCTGGAAGGCAGATCCAGCGACTCCAGACCCGTCGCCAGCGCCAGCCGGAAGCTCTCAAGAAGTCATTGTTTAGGGGGCCTCATACCAAGGCGCTGTAGACTCACCCCCCAATTTGTTAGTTGGCAGGATGAATCTCCGGGGTTTACCGTAGGAAACGGTGGTAGGCCGGGCCCTTCGAAAGATATGTCGACTTCCATGGCAACAGCGACAGCTTCCTCAAATGTCATTGCCATGGGAGGTAGGATGGCGAGTGGGACGAAAGAAGGGAGTCCCAATTCTTTTCCTCGTGGAGCGAGTATATCCGGCGAACCGAAATTACAGACCGTTCTCAGACCTTGCAACGGTGGTGATCGACTCCGACGGAGCCAGAGAAGGGTTTTATCTCTCCTCTAGGATATTGATATCGTCGACGGCGTTGGGTAAGATAGATGATGTGGCGCTTTGAGAGCCATTCCCAAGCATTTTCTCTTTGAAGCTTTCCAAACGGGCCAGTTAGCTAATTATGTTTTAAAGAAACTCCGGTCAGAAGCTTTTGTGTCAATGTTGCAACAATGGGTTGATATACTCACTAGGCAGAAAGGAGCATATAAAGCTCCGGCTCCGATGGGGCAATCTTCTCGAGATTGAATCACCAGGTGTATGATGGAGGGCAGCTAAATTAAATGCACAATCAACTGTACCAGCGAATGTGGCCTACCACGACAAGAAAGAAAAGAACAGGCCGAAGCAGAATGTCTCAATCAATTGTGGGCAGGAGTGTACGGTAGAGAATGAACGGCTCTTTGTGCATCAGACAAGGAAGTTCACGGAACTAGGAAGGGAAACAAAGTTTATGGATTTCACTCCGTTCAGTCGTGTTCTACACCTAGCCCTAGCTTTGCCCACACTATAAGGTGTATAGCAAGCCCTATTTTCAGTTGCTGGGTCACACTCCACGGACCTCTGAACGAATCGAAAGCCACATGTCATGTCAAACATCACACAGTTCGGTACTCGATCCTGGCGACGTTGATGACTACTTATACGTTTTGGGAAGTCGCACAAAACTTAGGTTCCGTGATAACCCTGCTATAAGGGACACGGCGACGAGCATGGGCTGAATCTGTGTGGGCTGGGTACAGTGCTCTCTGGTCTCTCGTGGCAGACGATTGTCAAACATGACAGACAAGAGACTATTCAAACTACGTGAAGATATTTGGAAAAGTCTAACGCAAACAGGTTCTGATATTTTGCGGTTTCTATATTCTTTAGGGTTAGTCAAATCACAACACATAACCCACAAAACGAAGACTCGTGGGACACGCTACCCCGGGTTTCAGGCGGCTATTTTTAAGCGCCAGTGGAACTAGCTGAGGGTGTACTAACGCACCCACGCTTGCTGCTCCGAATGTACATCGGTAGTCGTCTCAGAGAGATAGATCTACGTGTGTTGTATGTTTGTCTGTATGCGCGTATATACACATCCCAGTACATATCATATATACATTTTATATTCATACATACAGAGATCCATGTGATGGCTGTTGTGAAAATGTTGTTAGATTATGTCCTATCTGATAGAAACTCACTTTCCCGGTTGCACTTTGCTGAGCTATATCAAACGACACCTCCTATATAGATCCCCATAGGACAGACACCTATGACAAATCCAAAGGATCCACCTATTCTTGGCGCAGCAGTACTATCATATCAATCCCATGCATACGTTGTTCTATGGACTCATTTGTGTTTATGAATAGGCTATAAATCTATCTACCCAGGACCCACAAAAACGGGAACATGGGTAGGATCAATATTCATGTAGACATGGGTGCAGATCAGAAAATCAAGAATCCTCCACGAATAGAACAGTGGGTGCCATTGTTGCCGCCCCAAACTTACCGGCTACTCTTTCCTGCGTTGAATATACAGATATGAACCACTACATGAATGAATAGACCACACTGACATGATTTCTACATGTTATTGAGCTTGAGACAGAATATGACCGATAGATTCCAAAACTCCAAACTATTGTTGACATGTTCGAAGCCGTGAAGTTCGCAAGAAAGGAGTGGGGAGACCACCATCTTTTCTCATTCAGCGAAGTGGTTGATGACGTAAGTTTCTTTAGAGTAGAAGCGCTCAGCATCACCACTGATTTGAAACTGTAGCTAACTAGCCAGACTCATGGTGGCCCCGTGCATGTGAAAACTGAGGGGGAATCTCGGGAGTCATGTCTTGAGTACCACCACCGGGTGATTGAAGAAACAGCAACGAATCAAAATTGGTGTTCAAGTTGTTCGAGCATTCTACTGAAATTCATAGTCACTAAAGATTGTGAGGTCTGCCAATCTGACTTCAAAGATCGGCCTGAGGATAAGCATCCATATGTGCTTCGGAACAGAAACGATGAAGACACGAAATCATCGAGGGCACCACCAAAGGGGGATCTTCGATGGTGGAGTCCGAAGGACCACGATATAAACAAGCTCTGCAACACCAAGACAACATACGGCGCAGATGGTCTTTGTCCGTGGCTGATTCCAGTCAATGACAGTGACGGGGCAGCCATGAACAGACTCGGTTTCAGTCCTGACTGCCCCATCTGTTTTGCTTTGGCCAGAACCATTTTAACAGCAACTTCATCAAAGTTATCGAAAGACCAAAAGGCCGCGATAACGGGGGTTTCTGTCGGCCAACTCTACATTCACATGTTCATGACGGATGGGGTGAAAAACAACTTTCCGGTTAGTCTGGAAATTGAATGGTACAGATGGGATCGATGGTGGGAACACAAAGCGGAGAAGACCAAAGTTACTATGAATCTCTTCTTGAATCAGGATGTCCAGAATCCAGGATTGTCGTATTACGAAACCCACTTGTTTAACCCCAGGTTTTTGAAAACGAAACTAGACTCCAAGCTCAAGGAGGCTGTTGATCCTTCTATAGCAACTTCATTGGAACAATATAACAGTAAGTGTTACTTAGCAGTGACTGTGGTGCCATTCTAACACTAGTTTGTAGGCTTCCCCAATTCATTCCGGCTCGTTGATGTCAAGGAAAAGTGTATTGTCCCAATTGGCAATCGACCTGTCAAATATTCCGCGATTAGCTATAGATGGGATCCAGATGATCACAACATGCTCACTACGAAGACAAAGTCACAATTTGAGCAGCCTGGGTCGCTGTGTCTATCAACAATGTCCAAGAGCTTACATGACAGCATGATGCTTGCCCGAGATTTGGACATTCCGTACATCTGGATCGACCGTTACTGTATCATGCAAGATAGCGACCAGGACAAGGCGGAACAAATTGGAGCCATGGGGGACATCTATTCCAAGTCGTGGTTAACCATCATCTTCTCACTCTCTGATGATATCCACAACGGACTACCTGGTTATGACCGCCCCTTCCTTCCACGTTCCGGGGCCACCAATCACTCTCCTGAACATTATGATGGAACAGCAAATGAGTGGATGATGTGGCAGTTCAACCCCAAATCAGTATGGCTAAACCGCGGCTGGACCATGCAGGAGGAGTATCTTTCACCCAATCGTCTTTACATGACAGACTGGACGATAATGTGGCACATCAAGTGTCCTAACTTTGTGTACTATCATGTAGCCCATGGTGTAGAGCGACAGGACTATCACTTTTGTTGTCCAGATGAGACAGACGGACTCTCGAGTATCCTTACTGTGTATAGTGGTCGGGATCTTACACAAAGCGGTGATAGGCTAGTCGCCGTATCCGGACTACTACAAGCTCGTGGGATCGATCATTTATACGGCATTGACCCACAACACACCGTTCAAGCTCTGTTCTGGTCTCCCAAGAAGGAAGCCATCTCTTCTGGCCCCGATGATAGGTTCCCAACCTGGTCGTGGACCCACCTCAACTTGAAGTTACGGAATACAGGGGCCTTTGCAGAGACACCAACAGAATGTCTTGCATTACACAAGAAAACACCAGCAGACTTGCGTCCAATGCTTCGAGAAAGCATGGGCATTACAGCTGAGTTTAACGAGCGCTTGAGTGACAAGCAAATTGTCTTGTTTGCTAAGATCAGAAGCATGGGACCAAATGATCAACTCGTCTTTGACCAAAAGAGATTCCATGTTCGCTTCGGTGTATTTGCTGTCGAGCTCTTCTATGGCGAGCCGGGGAAAAAGGCAACGTATACTTCTGTGTATAGTCTGGCAGTGAAAATCAAAAGTGTACCACCGGATTTGAAAGGGTGTAACTTCATTCACGCTAGGCGAGTTGGTTTGATACTAACCAGGATCAAGTCGCCACCGAAAGGAACATCGCGGAGAAGACGCCTATGGAATCGCACTAGTAAATTACATTCACGGAAGGCATTAAGGGCCTACAGACTCTCCCGCGGGTTTGCACGGGAAGGATTGCGTGCCATGCGCACAAGGAAAGGTTCATCTTGGTCTCAAAGAATCAGGCGCCTGGGAAGTCCTAGAAGCCTCGTGCGAAGATGGATCGGGAAGAAGAACGAGGAACTAGCAGAATTACATGGCGCGGAGAACGGGACTGCTGCCGGCAGATATATGAAATCGTTTCTTGGTCAGCGTGCACAGCCCAAAGAGATTCCCTTCCGAACGATTGTGCTGCATTGATGCGGATAGAGGAATCAATTACCAGTCACGCGTCCTATCCGCAGTATGTAGACCATTGTGTTACGCCTTTTCTCCAAGATAAATATATTTTATGGAGCTATTGAATACACACATCGATGCCCCTCTCAACCCAGGCTGAACCTGGCAGATGGTGATACATGGTTGAAGGTACCTTGTCACTTCACATGTTGATGATTACGAACGATCACTAGTCAGAAGACCTAAATTTGAGTCCGAATGAAAGTCCCTGAGTGTGGATGTTTTATGACCACATCGACGGGGCGAAAGGGTGGGATTGAAACCCGTAATGTGGGGCTCCGTCGGCAGAGGGCTAGTTACAATGGTAGTCATGAACAAATAGATAGTTCCAAGTGTGGAACTGTATGTAACAAATAACTTGATTGTATGTACATATGTATGTATTAAGTATGAAGCAGAATATCACATATCCACAACCTATATATAAACATTGCCAAACAACAAGACCCACTTATTGGCTGTCATCCTCTGCACTGACGTCACCAAAGTCTGACACCAAGCCCATTAACATTAAATGCTCTGAAGATGTGTCATGGAATGCTTTCATCGACTTTTTGCTTCCTGAAATCTCTACGACTGTTGTCTGCACCAACTCACAAGGCGCAATATCTTCAAAATGGTGTTCTTTCGATTCCCTAAGAATCTTCAGCCGGGTCGGGAATCTATTGGTTTTATGAACCGAGAACAATGCAATGAATATTGTAAGCACACCCAGTAGTGTTTGAGAAACGGGGAAGATTCAACATAAAATGAGATCAGAGTATTGCTCAGTTGATAGCTTGATTGAAAACACCAAATACTAACTACCAACAGGGCATAATGAAGACTTTACCCCTATAGTAGATACGAGAGTGATAAACGATGAGACCGGAAATCCACAAGAGAAAGAGTATCGATTTACTCACCGGAAGATCACGCGAGCCGGCTCCCCTAGCATGAGCTTCAAGATACGCGGGCCACCTGGGCCGTCGTCATACGACCATCAACCGTTAAACCAACCGCA